>VMDR010016349.1:0-21278 GCA_007922815.1 Macrotus californicus | reverse complement strand
ACAGAATCCTCAGTACCCAAAAGTACCTCAGACTCCAAATCTGAAATCCAAGAACTAATATTTAAGTGTCAGTTCATTAATTTGACTCATATGAATTAAATTTCAAAGGAGCCCTAATCTTTATTAGTAAGAAAAGTTGGAAGAAAGGAGCCCAGCTCAACTATCCCTTCCCTACATTCTGTGATTTTGTGCTCTGCTTTTTTAAAAATTAAATGTATTGGGGTGACATTGGTTCATAAAATGATATATGTTTCAAATGTGCAATTCTGTGATACATCATCCCTGCTTTTTCACACAGCAGCCCTGTGTGAAGTGTCAGCTCTGTGCTCTCCCCTACTGCCCGTCTGTAGCGCTGCATGGCTTTGCATTGCTTAAGGATAAACAGGTTGGAGTTGCATATGGTTAACATTTTTTGTTTGAGCTGGTGCAGGGAGAGATTGTTTAGCATCTGCAGGTCTCACATGGTGTCACGGGCAGTAAAGGAATGACTGAAGTAGTTGCAGACAGCATGGAGTCTACATTCTTCTCTTTGCCTAAGAAATCATGGATAATTAAATTAACATGGATTGAATGCAAAGCATGAGAGCAGAGACATTAGAACAAAACCCCCCATCTCAACGTGAGATCACTATATTTACCTGTATTATATGAGGCAATAAAAACCAGAGGAGAAAAGTAATAAAAACAAAAGAGTGATAAAAACTTATATTTACATAATTTTCTTCTGCCCCAGGATCTCAAAGCATTTAATGAAAATTGTATAGAAAACCCTGTCATGGAACATGTGACATATAATTGGTAGAAGAACTCATTAGCAATTATAGGTGGCCAAAGGGACGAGAGTCAAAGTGCATTTTAGAAAAAGAGTCCTGTTTTGGGTCTTCTGACTCGTCCTGTTACCTTTGTAACCATAAATCAGACTGATCCATTTCAGACATACTCCCACGTGTAATTTTAAAATGGTGAGAATCACTAAAAGGCACAAATTTGCCAAATTACATCAGCCTGGAAGGATGAAATTCATATTTACTTAGGGAATTGTCAAGCACATGCTTTATTTCCTTTTGTCATCTCTTCATCAGTGCTTCCCAGGCAGAGCGAGGGGACAAGGCTTTCATTGTAAGTGCCCAACATCACCAGGCTTCTCAGGCAGCTTCCTGCACACATGAGATTCAAACTGTGGTTATGGAATCGCACTGGCTTTGTTATGACTAAGAGCTCTGTAAGTCACAGATGTTCGTTCCAGCTGTTTTGTCAGTGTTCTGCAGGCTAAGGTGGTCCTTTGTAAGTTGTGCTCTTGTGAATGCCATTAGAGTACATTCTACTAATACTCACATATTGAGAATCCCGACATAAAAACAGATTCAAGAAATCAATCGGGCTTGAACCCAAGAGGATTTCTTAAAAGATTAGACAGTAATAACATGGCCACTACTACAGGATGTGAGGACTTCTGTGAAAAACTTGTTGCCTATCAACCCAACAAAATCTCTTGCATGTGTCAGGCAGATGCTAGTTATTTGCTCATAATTCTACTCTTTATAATAATAATAGTGCATGCACATTATATATGTATTCTGTAATGTCTTTAAACATATTACCTCATTTAAACCTTAAGAACAGGATGAGGTAGATACTACTTTTATTCACATGGAAGGATATGGCAAAACCAGTTTGGAGTCGTGAAATTATCTGGAAGGTCCCATTCGCAAAGTGTCATTGATTCTAAAATGACGTCACAATGAAATTATTCTCTAGTCTTACCTTTGTCTTGGATTCTGATCTCCAGATAATAAGTCCAAGAAACAAAAGGAAGTAAACACTGTACTGTCAGTTTAACTGAACAATAAGGAGTAGAGTCTCATGAAGGCATAAATGAGACAACAAATACAAAATCATCCCTTATGTTCTTCTCTGTTGTGTTATAACATCATTATTTTTTATCAATTCACCTAACAAAGACTATGTATATTTTGTTATAGTGGAGATTACAAGTAAACTGTTATCATGACTATTACGTTAGAAAAAATCAAGCATAGCACTATCTCTTGCAAAGGCATTTCATGAGACAGGATATAATAAATGCTATTACCTATTTGTGAGCTTCTGCAAACTACTTATTCTACACACTCTGAGCCTCAGTTTCTCCTCTAAAATCCTTCCAGCTCTAAAATTGAATGATTCTATAATTCCTAAGTCACAGCAGTTTTTTGAAATTATGCTTCTTTTATATGCATTATTCTTTTTATGTTGTTCACAATGTAAAACAGTAAATATTAACCAGATATTCTCAAATAGTCTCACACACATTGAATGTTCATTACAGCAATCTTAACTCCAACAAACCTTCGTGAATCAACCTGTTATAAAATAGAGCATTCCGGTAAGGCAGATAAATGCTATCATCTGCCACAGCTTCCCAAAACATTCTTCATAAATGATGTTTCATGCTACACGATTGGAAGGCACTGCCATCTTCCTTAAGGTTAAACCTGTGATAATTATGTATGTAGAAAATAAAAACCTCTGCATAGAATTGTAGTTATATCATTTATTAAGCAGATATAAAGAATCACAGAAAATGAAACCTTTCCATAACAGCAGAGAATCATGACTAATATTTTGTGAACATTTGCTCTGTACAGCACTTAACAGATGTGACTTCATTTAAATTAAATGTACTCATGATAACCAACAAAAATGGCTAAGATTTCTTGAGTATTTCCTCATTTCATACTCACAATAACCCTAGGAAGTAAGGAAGTAATTAATATTCTACATAACATTATTGTTTAGAATCTTCACATTGCATTTAAATTGTGATTCTCAAATTTTCTCCCATTAATAGCAGAGGCTATTGTTTCTCCCCTTCTTTCTTTACTAAGAGAAACTTAACTGTGTTGAGGGTGCCAATATGCCAATCTAAAAACTTGCATTGCCAGCCTCTCCTACAGGGAGAGGTGTTTTTGCTATACTCTCTTGGCCAGTACCACATAAACAGAAATCTCAAGTTAAAGGATTCTTTGTAAGTCTTTTTAAATAGGACAGTCTTAAGAGTAAAATTTTCTTCTTTTTTTATGGCTGACTAGTATTCCATTTTATAATGTCCCTCTCATCTACACTTGGACACTTGGGCTTCTTCCAAATCTTGGCAATTGTAAATAACGCTGCAATGAACATAAGGGTGCTTATTTTTATTATTTTTGTAATTTATTTTTACTAATTTATTTTTGTTTTGTTTTTTTTCCATTACCACTTAGTCCCCTTATACCCTCCTCGCTCCATCAATCACCATAAGACATTTCTCCTATGTTCTTTCAAATTAGTGTTTTGGGTTCCTTTGGATATATTCCCAAAAGTGGGATCACTGGATCCAAAGACAGATCCATTTTTAGTTTTTTGAGGTATCTCCATACTGCTTTCCACAGTGACTGCATCAATCTGCATTCCCACCAACAGTGCAAAAAGGGCCCTGGAGAACATTATGCTAAGTGAAATAAGCCAGTCAGAGAAAGACAAATACCATATGATTTCACTCATATTTATAATCTAATGAACAAAATGAACTAACAAGGAAAATAGAGACAGGCTCATAGATGGGGAGCGGGATGACAACTAAGGTAGGCGAGGAGGTGAGGGGGTGGAGGGACTGAACAAAAAGGAAAAAGGACTCATGGACATGGACAACAGTATGGTGATTGCTGGAGGGAGGGAAGAGGGTATAAGGGGATTAAATGGTAATGGAAAAAATACACTAAAAAATAAATAAAATAGCCCTGGCTGGTGTGGCTCAGTGGATTGAGTGCCGGCCTCTGAACCAAAGGGTCACTCATTTGATTCCCAGTCAGGGCACATGCTAGTGTTGTGGGTCAGGTTCCCAGTAGGGGCATGCAAGGGGCAACCACACATTGATGTTTCTCTCCATCTCTTTCTCCCTCCTTTCCACTCTCTCTAGAGATAAATAAATAAAATCTTTAAGAATAAAGAGAGGAATAAAATTAATAATATATATCAATAAATAGGATGGCCTTAGCTGACTTGTTCCCTTTGCTATTTTGTTGTTTATCCTCTTTCTTCCTGTCTGAAGGACTGGAGTGCTGGCTGCCATTTTTCAAGTATTAAAATGAGGCTACTCTGCCCTGGATGGTGTGGCTCAGTGGACTGAGTGCTGGCCTGAGAACCAAAGGGTCACCAGTTCAATTCTCAGTCTAGGGCACATGCCTGGGTTGCTGGCCAGGTCCCCAGTTGGGGGGCACGTGAGAGGAGCCACAGATTGGTGTTTCTCTCTCTCTTTTTCTCCCTCCCTTCCTGTCTCTAAAAATAAATAAAACCTTAAATAGATAGATAGATAGATAGATAGATAGATAGATAGATAGATAGATAAAATGAGGCCACTCCATTGGGATGGCAGAGCAGCAATTTAGAAGTCTTGGTCCCTGATTATCTGTGGGGACCCCCTCACCAACACTGAACATCTCATTCTATGATGAAGAAACCATTACAAATGAGATTGGAAAATAATATCAAGAGTGATATAAATATATTCATGTTATATTGTGGGAAAAGCTTAAAAATAGTTTATATGGCAGAATTTATTATTGTATATTTGTAAGTAAAAATAGCCATGAAAATAAAGAAAAACATTTCAACCATAATAGTGGTGATTTCTGGTTGATGTTAGTGCAGTGCTTCATATTTTTCTCTTTATCCCTTACCTAATTGTATAAATCTTCTACAATAAACATAATTTATTGTTATAAGAAATTATTATTTTAAAATATTAAAGTTAATGGCAAGTAATTAGGCAATCAAGTAGTCAAGTAATGAATTTTGATGCAATATGAGAAAGTTGGCTTGAAATATGTAAGAGGAGAATATGAGAACATTTAAATCCCTATGTGGGAATGAGGAAAGCAATTATGTACTGGAAAGAATGAAATCAAATAAAACAAGTGTGCAGAGGAAGACAATCTGAGATTTGAAACTGAGAAAGGGGGAAAAAAGATGCTATTTGACTCTTAGATTAGGAAAGAAAGTACAGGAATATCTTCTAGTAGATTTAAGTGTTATAAATGAAATTCCTACATACAAAATATTGTGTTTTTATTTGGCACAAGTGAGATAATGGCCAATTACTTACTCTAAAATGCAAACATCTTAAAGAGGAGCTAGTAGAGCACTAGAAGCAGTTAATTGATCTCCAGCATGACTGGGATTTTCAGGCTGGTGTTAAGTTTAACAATCTTGAAAGGTGTTTTGGAGTTCAAATGCAAAATAAGTCCCTCCCTTGGAGGGAATTCTGTGAATTAGTTGGAGACACAGGCATTTACACCTCACAGGTTTCCTCATTTGCTGGAGGATATCGTTATCTTTATGGTTCTATATATAAAGGAAGCAAGTGTCCTAGGTCATGCCTCTTCCCATGTAAACTTGATCGTGTGCTGAGGGTTGAAGGGAAGCCCAGGAGGACCTGCCAATGGACAGAGATACAGAATACATCAACAAACACTGAAGCACATTGGTGTAAAAAATAGATGCCTATCCCTAACCATAAAAGAATTATCCTCTTAGAAGGAAAATTGTTATTTCTGAGAATGACTCATGAGCACTATCAGAATTTTCCTATGCTCCAAAAACCCACCACATAAAAATTTCCACCACACTAGTATTCGTATTTTCTAGCACATGGAATGCTACAGCAATGGGCCACGAACTGGGCTGAATGCTGTGGTTAAAGAAACCAACTTGCCTTGACAAGCAGGTGACAACCTGAAATTACTATTGAACTAACTCGTTTTCCTTATATGCAAAACAGTGATAATGATTCCTTAGTCACACAGTTGTTTAGAAGATAAAAGGAACAACACTACGTAAATGCCTGGTTTGAAATAAACAATAGCTATCAAGACATGGATTTTTTATTTACTTTTTCAGGGCAGAGTTGGGGAAAGCTCGTCGTCGATGTATAAGAAATACGTGGAATTTGAGTTGAAATGCATCATTAGAATAACAGTGTTTTCACTGGCAACTTCTTCTCTGAAATGCCACAAAAGTCAAAAGCAATGTTCAAATGTCTGTATTTATACCAAAGTTTGAGATTTATTTCAAATTTGTATTTTCATCAGGTATGGCCAGTATTTTAACAATTTTTTAAAATTACTTTTTAGCTCCACTCACGTTGTCAGTGACAAGCGCATGTAGACAGGTCTATAACTTTAGTGTGATGTATGTGAGGGAACATGCTTCTATTAATTTCAAAAACTGGTGAGATGGTTTCCCTGCTCAAGAGAAGTAAGACATTTCTGTAGATTTGGTTCCTAAATCAGTAAAGAAATAAGAAAATGTTCAAGACATTGTGAAGCTAATTTCAATTTGAGGATTTTTCTTCCTCGCCTTTTTTCTTTTCTTCATCTCAACAAAGTAGGCTCAGTTGTGCCTTATTCATTACAGGTATTTGAAAAAAGAACCTCTGAATATAATAATTTCAAAGGAAATATCTTATGCAAGCTTATTTTAGCTTGTCCTTATAGAAGCAAACTTTCTGAGCCACTGATTGCACTCTATAACCATTACAATATGGTAACATGAATGACAATGATATGGTCAATCAATCAGCAATACGTTAATTTCAGTTTAACAAAATAGAATGAAGTGCTTTAGATTTAGATAAAGATTTCAGCCCCCTATTTTCAGAGAGGGCAAGCTGTTAACAACAAAATCTGATTTAGAACTCAAGCCTCTAATGCTAAGGCAGAATGTGAAGTATGAGCGTTTCTGAGAAACGGTCAGGAATAGATTTTTTTAACAGTTCTTTTTTTTTTATTGTATTTTTCCCATTACTATTTAGCCCCCTTATACCCTCCTCTCCTCTGCAATCACCACCACCATGTCCATGAGTCCTTTTTCCTTAAAAATCAGTTTTTAAACACAATATTGCAAAGCACACCACATACATAGTGCGTCTTAACTAAATAGTTTTTTTTTTGTACTTTCCAAGGTTGTGAATAGAATGGAGTTCTAGAATAGGATGATAAATGTTTGAACCTCTATTATTTATTACGACCATAATGCCTTCAGCATGAACTTCTCCATCAACAAAGTGGGAATAATAGCACCTTCCTCACAGGCGTGTTAAGAGAATAAAATGAGAGACATCATAAAAGTAAAATCAATTCATGAACTATAAAAAAATGCAAAAATGCAAGGGGGTGGTATGATCATCATTAATCAGCTTCCAAAAATCATGACTACTTTATTGTGAATGAACTTGGCTTCAGAGCTCTCATGGCTTATTTCAGCAACATAGCTTCCTAGATTTAACATACTGAGGTTTCTTACCAGTGGGATTTTTGCTCTGCAATAAGAAAATATAAGTAATTATCTAAAATAAGACCATCTAATTATATCAGGGGGTTCTAATAACAGCATAAACCATGAAAGTGGAACCAAAGTGCTTTATTATCAGAACCATAAAACAGAAACACAGTCTGTTATGGCATTATTGCAAGTTCTTTATTTTTATAATACAGACCTGAGAGTGCTTCCCAAATTGTCATTTTTGTACTATGTTCTTGTTAATTTTTCATATTGATAATAATATTATTGCATAATATCATGCCATTTTACTAATAGATTTTTTTGTAAATATAATGGTTTCTCCATTTAAAAAATATGATGGAGTTATAGTCTCTGCTATAGTCATTAATTTTCCCATGTTATCCACCAATCAGGCCTGTATCCTCTCGGCAAAAATATACATAGGGCCATTTACACGTAATTCATACCCGTCCCTAATGATAACCTCATAAACTATTTTCCCACCACTGAAGCACACATGTGTTTAAGTTTGAAAGGCATTGCCAGAAGAATGCCTTTGAAAAAAATCTCAGTGCAGATGAAGTCTCATCAATTGCTGCTTTTTTTCTACTGTATACTTTATGAATTGCCTCATCATAATTAACTCCAACCACTGGAATTAATTACTCCAGATGACTTGGAAATTGGTCTTCTCGATCTCTCTGAAATTTGTTGAGATAATCCCATGGAAGCAGGGGAAAGGGTGTGAATAAAGCAAAACCTGTCTCTGAAACACCGAACATGTCTTAGTGTTTTGTTTTCAAGAAGTAGTGCCGGGGGCTGACTTCAAGCACATTTTACTCCTTTTTAATTTCATACAACTAGAGACATTAGAGCTGAAAACAGGGTGCTTTGCTGGTTCAACAGCCTCATTCCTACATGTGGGAAGGGAGATTCTAAAACCTCGGATGAGCTGGCCAAGGTCACACATGGAGTTATCGCTGAACCAGAGGAAGAAACCAGGCTCTCTGCCTCCACCGTGCAGTGTTCTTCTTACGTGACCTGTCTATGTGGAAGTTATGAGCTCATGATCCAAAACCTGGGCTCGGTTCAGAGGTATATCATAGAGAAGACAGAGAATTGATCTTACAGGCTTTCTCATACAGAGATCATACATGGCACTAAGGGGTCAGGGAAGGTGAGGCTATATTAAAATCACTCAAAAAATCCTGGGATGCTCACTTGAGGAAGCTTTCAAGTAGAGTCTGCCCGTCTCAACTTGGTCCCAACTGTTTTCAGATCCCACCACCACATCCTTTCCACCCTGAATCTGTTACAGTTAGAGAATAAGCATTTATATTTGCTAGAAACCAATTCTGTGTCAGAGAACTGCAAGGAAGGTCAGAAAATAGTTGAGAACAATTTATGACTTTTTTAGCTCTTAGGGCAAATTTATCTTTTAAGTGCTGTACATATTTTTTAATGTCCATGTTTCCAAAATGTTAGTGTTATATCAAAAAATGTTAAATTCTCTCTCAGAAAGAGTCTATGTGACCTAACCAGAACAAAAATCTACCAATCAGGGATTGGAGACAAGGAGTGTCCCAGAGTATGTCATATCTTTATAAGAAGGAAAAATCAGTCTAAATGAGATAAATATGAATAAACGAACAATTGTTTTCCCATATATTCTCTGTGAGCTTCCCAATATAACAAAGTGAAGGGTAACGCAGTGAGTCTGTTGAGTCTTCCCAGAAGCCGATGCCAAAACAGAGCAAGAAATTCAGGATATGAACTGGTAATAAAGCCTGTGAAAGATAAAGAGGAAAAGGAACCAGAGAAGTTAGGGAAAATTTTCAGATGGTGGTGTAGGTCTGGCACCTGCAAAAGTACTGGGGAAGGAAGGAGAGTGGGTAGAACAAGCCACAGCCTGTGTGCCAGTCTGAGAAAGCTTCAGCCAGCCTCACAGGACCTCCACTGCAGCGAGCTCCCGAAGGGCAGTCCAGAAGTGGCGAGCCCTCGTGTTTCTGCTCTGCTCAGTTTTTGGCTGGGAGACGTCTCCCATGTGCTTGGTGTCTGCTCAACAGCTGAAGCAGATCCCAAAGTCACCTAGAGCCAGAGGTTGTTGTCTGTGTGCATTCCTTGCAGCAGGCTTTTTCATGAAAGGGATGGCTTAGTGATTTGCCACCATGGCTATCACTTACAGGCATATCCCTTCCAGTGCAGTTGTGCTACCGTCAGTATTTAGCTGGGAAAGGAGAGCAAAAGGGAATTAGACAATGAGCTTAATAAACTGGGAAGCAGGAGCCTGCTTGCTCAGCTAGGAAGCTGCAGCTTCACACTCCAGAGGGTTACAGCACTGTGCTGTGCCAGGGGGATTAACACTCCTCCCTCCCCCACCCTCGTCCGCCTCCAGTACTGGATTGTCAGGGGATTCAGGGAGAGGGGCTGGGCCACAGAGGCCTGTCAGTCTAGGTGGGAGATGGACCCTATCCCAAGCCCATGAGAACTTGGGCAATTGACTGGTCATTTTGATAAAGCACCTGGTTCACCCCAAACCCAAGCTTCTGAATATAACCCCAGGGGAACAAAGAAACTCCTCTCTCATTTGTGACCCACACTCACAAAGTGCCAGCACCTGTTCTCTCCATGGTCGTGTGGCCTAAGCAGCCACATGGCCCATGACCTTAAGGAGAGCCTGAATACAAAAGCACAGCCATGGACTGCTGCTGGAAATGCATGCTAAGCTGGCCAGATGCTGGACTGGACTGCACTTTAATTTGGAGCAGAAACTCTGGGCAGTTGCCTTCCTCCTGGCCCTACTGAAGAAAAGGTTGGACTTTTACCGTGGTGACATGGGACATTGGGAAGTCAGAAGGGGACCCCACTTAATAAACCACACCACGCAGCCACAACCTCCCCTGCAGGTCTTAGAAAATCGTTTTCCTTGGACAATATAAGAACCCCACATCCACCAATAACAGCTGCATGGGCTACAGTTTATACCAGCCAATCAGGTCATTACATCAGCATTAGCAAACTTAGTTTGGGAGCATACTCTTTCTGATTTACCCAGTTACTGTCATAAAGAAGTTCCTTTGTAAAAACTGTCCATATCTTAACAAATAAAAAAAACGTATCATAAACACTTCCGAAACTCTCTCGGGTCGTTGATCCTTACATGTGTCCCGCAGCCCTATCCCCATTGAAAGCACTAAAGGAAAGTAATGTGTTGTAGAAAACAACTAATTCTGAAGAACTCCCTGCTCATTCTGGAAAATGTATTCTTTCCCCTGAGTATCCACAGGACATTTACTCAACCTTGATTCTTCTCATTGATTTTGTCTCCCCACAGAAAAGAAACTTCATTTTTTGTCCTGCTGATTTGTTTTAATCAAGTTGCTTAGTGATATAAAACACAAAATAAAGGAAGATGAGTTTTGTTTGTTTACTCTGGATGTGTTCTGGAGTAGTTTTGATGTCTGCTTCCCTCTTTCCCAGGCTGGGTCTCTCCGTGACACCCCTTGTTACTGGCCCTTCAGTGCTCACTCTGCACATCCCACACAGGGCAACAAACTGGCCCTGCTTCTGGGGCCCTGCCTCCTAGGGCACTTAATTAATGGTTTTTAAGGCAAACTGATACCAAACAAAACTTTTTTTTATTGGTCAAAATTAAAATCCATGTTCTTTTATTAGTTTTGAGCTACATATACAATGTTTTCATTGAAGAGTAGAGGATGACGTATTTCCAAAAGGAGCCCTAGGCTCTCCCCTGAATTCCGAAACCAGGTACTCAACTACCTGCTCCACATTTCCATTTGATGGATTATTAATGGAAAAAGACATCTCAAACTTAACATGGCCAGAACAGAACTCTTAGTTTTCCCTACCCAAACGTTCTCCTCCTGCACTCTTGGTAAATGATAGCTCTATCCTCTGGTTGTGTTAGCCAAGAATTTTGAACTGGCCTTGACCCCTGTCTTTCTCACCTTTGTATCCCATGGGTGAATGAGTCGTCTCACCCCTGCACAGAGCATTTCTAACCACTCCACTCTTACCACCCTGGCCCAGACCGCCATCACTCTGCACCCACATTATTTCACTGGACTCGTGGTCCTTTTTAGGCATAAGATACATCATCTCATTCCCTTTATTAAAACTCTTCAAAGACTTGTCTTCTCGTGCAGTATAAAATCTGAAGTCCTTCTCACAGTCTATGAGGCTTTTTACATGATCCCCTCACTACTGCTCTGACTGCACCTTCTGTCACCGTGTCTCTTTCCCTCTCTAGCCAGCCCTAGGACTTTCTTGCTCTTCTTTAAGTAAGTCAAGCACACTCTTACCTCAGGCTCTTTGCATTTACTGTGCCTTCTGCCTGGACCAGTCTTCACACAGTTGTTCTCAGAGGGACAAGGATAGCTTTTGGAAGAGAAGCAAGAGTATGAAGGAGACTTAGAGGAAATTTGGGGGCTCAGAGCCAAGAGTGACTGAGCAATGTGTAGACATCATGGAAAGTGCTTTGGGGGCTTGAGTCAATTTTCCCTAAGCCCCAAAATACAGGGCAACTCCAGACAGCAGCTGGGTTACACTAAAAAGTGGTGGAAAAAATCTCCTACCTTCTGCAACCTTGAAGAAAATACTTACTGGTGGCTGCCATAAACCAGGTGGTTTACATGTGATATTCCTGTCAATCTCCACGACAATACCATGGGATATATGTGATTGTTATCATCACTGTTGTACATATAAGCAAGGTTTATATGGCTCACATGTGATGAGGATTTGTCACATAGCCAGGGAAGAGAGGCAAAACCAAGATCCAATCACAGATTGAGGCAACTCCAAAGTTCATGCTCTTTTCTTCATGTAATGAAGGCTCCCAGTAAAATAAAAAAGATGTTTAACAGGCTTCAGACCATTCACTACAATCCCCACAATTCCCACCTTCCTGCTTATGACACTCCTTTGGAATATCCTGTCACATTCCCAATCTCTTTCTATATTCTGACATATACATCCAAGACTAGCTCAAATGATCACCTGGCTGTTCCCTATCATCCTTCTCCCCACTTCAAGTAAGAATCAGAGACTCTCTCTTCCCCCCTCATGGTTTGTAAACATGGTTTGTGTCTTTGTTCTGGCAATTTTGTACCCTCATTGCTGTTAGCTCTGTACATGTCTAACTCCACCCTGTCAATTCTAAGTAACTGGAAGTCAAAGCCATATTTTCATCATCTCTCTACCTCTCAACACATAGGACAGTGCCTTGCATACCTTGGATGCTCACTAATGCTGTTGCTGTTAAAGAGAATTGACTGGAAATAATACTACAAAGTTTTAGTTTACTAGTCATTGGTAATCATGGCTTTCATTGGTCACTTACTAGGTGCTAGGTGCTTGTTAATCCTTTACCTGATTGTCTCAATTTATTCCTCACAATAATCCTCTGACCTGAGTAATGTTATTATTCACATTTAACATGAAATAAAACTGAACTGAAAGGTGAATTAACTCTACCAGTGGCCTCAGAGCTAGGAAATGGCAGGATTCAAACCCAGGCAGTTTGAACAGCGACCTCATGAGTGAACCACAATACTAACCAAAATTGAACTTTTGGACCTCAGTAAGTACTCCAACATTTGCCTCTTCTATTCCAGTCCTGTCCACTGCTACACCACATCATGCAAATCTGTGCATTTAGTCATTTTAAGGTGTGTTTCAGGGCCGGACCCAGAAGCTGGACAGATACATTTTCTCAATAGGTAGATGTCAGATCTGTGGAGGGTGGCTGGTCGTGCTACAGCTAAAAGAAGTCCCAGTATTTGCAATTTCCAGTTGAGTTTTTCATTACACCCAAATATCACTGATGACTTGAAATCAGTCTAGCCAGACTTACTCAACTAAAAAATAAAGACTTCTTCTTCTCCTCCTCCTCCTCCTCCTCCTCCTCCTCCTCCTCCTCCTTCTCTTCCTCCTCCTCCTCCTTCTCCTTCTCCTTAATGCTGGAGATGTGTGGAGACTCAGGTGACCTATGAAAGTCTTATAGTCATCATGGACTTGGCCTGCAGTTGTCATCAGGCTTGACGGAAATGATGTCCACAGCTATTAAACTGTGGACAAGGGACCAGCACATGGGTGCATGCTGGCCACGGCCACCCCGCCTTGACGTCACCTACCAGACAACAACCTGACCTCTGCCTGAGCTCTCACAAAACAACCTGCAGAGAGCATCAAAGTCTGGACCATCTTCTAAGGTGATGACCAAGAAGTTAACTAAAATTTGAGAGCCCACACTTCAGACTAATCTTTTTTCCGTTTGGATATCTATTTTTTCCACATCTTGAAAAAGAAGCATGCCTTTTCTCTTAATAATAATGTGTAATCAATTTTTTAAAACTGTACGAGATGGATAACTGCTTAATTTGCAAGTGAAAATTAATCTTTTCATCTCAGATGTAGCTGGATGGATTTCAGTACTGATTTAAGGCATCTTGCACAATTTCTAATAGCATCGGTGAAGGACGGGTTTGGGGTGTTGCCTCTCACATTCTTCAATTCGATGACAATGTTGAATGTCTGTCATTAACAGAGGGAACTAAGTTCCCTTTAGCTGGATACAACAGGGTCTCGGATGGTAGCATACACATACACACACTTCAAGAGGATGGAGCAAAGGGGGAGACTGGTATTGTTTCATATGAGTCAAATAGCAGAAAGTCTGAATTTAAATGTAGCTCATTTGATTATATTACCAAGTACACTTGGAAATGATCAGATCTGTCTCTTTTCGCTCATGCCTGCTGCCCTGTTTTTGGTCATTAGATTATTTGATTTGACACCCACCACACAAAAAGGTCCCTTCTGCTCTATCAGGGCTGATATGAGGAACAGAGGAGGAAGAAAAATTGCACAGCTGGTAGTACAGTGAACCCAAAAATATACAGAAATGTACCAGAGGGAATAGTCATCAACACAAAGTGAACAAGCACCCAGACTATCGATTACATGCTGCTCACAGAACACCAGGCGTTTCTGCCAACTCCGCTCTAGTCATACCCTGAACTGCAGACAGCATGTTGTACCTTGCATCATCAGTTTTGATGAATAATGCACTGATAAGCACTGCAGCCAGGATTCCAGGGGAGCTGGGAAGCCAGATGTCATCTGGACCTCCAATCGTTTGAACCCTGGGTCTCTGACAGACACGATAAACATACGAGGCAAGCACTGCAGAGTGGGCAAGGCTACCGTAAAATTCTGGTGAATATTATGGTGCTTTGGAAAATAAACAAGAATCAGCTTTGTCACAAGCAGGCATGAGGGGGCTATGCTTAAATAGCATTCATTACGAAGTGGTAATGTTGGCCTGGTGAACTTGAATCTGAAGGCTTGTCCAGAAAGCTCAGGTGAGCAGGCACAAAGAAAGAGATTTTGAGGGAAAACCATTTTTAAAGTGCTTAAATCCACACAGCTGCCAATGGGCCATCGTGACAAACAGATGGAATGAGAGCTTTTCCCTCCACGATGGAATTCAGAGGGTGGTTATGACAGATCTCAGTGTCGCCTGAGTGGGAGGGTGCACAAGGTCTGATTGGCCCCCCGTGCACTGCACGCCTGAAGCAGCGCAGCAGGAGCGCCGCACAGGTCATGTTTTAATTCCATTACAGGTAAATGTTTGGAAGGATCAATTAGACACAAGTTTCCCTCCACCCGCTAACTGCAGACCTACCTCACGTTGTTTTATGAGTGAAACCTGGAGTTGGAGCAACAATTGTCTTTGCTCTATTTAATTCTTCATCTAGACAACAGATTTTTTCTGACCCTAAATTTAACAATGGTCCCTGACTCCATCAATTGCAGTCTCCCTTCTCCGCGCCCTTCCAGCCTTCACGACCGAGTCTCCTCACTGCAGGGTCCCCTCTGCCCCCTTCCAGGACCTCCTCTTCCACAGTGTTCTCCGCCTCTCCGGCCCGAATGGTCAGACTGAACACTGACACCTGGCAAATCTGCTCTCAGAGCTGGAAGGATTCAACACTAAATCGTCAATGAGGGCGATTTAAGCTACAAACAGTGCAAAGATCAAGCTGCTACTTTGAAATTGTCTCATTTTGGAAAAGATGAATCAGGATAGACAATTGCCCCCCACCCTTCCACCGCCCAGAGGTGGGCATTTTCCGTGCATTCTAACCCCCTGAACTCCAGATCCGATCATTCAGGCTGAGAACCAGAGGGAGCCCTGGGATGCTATTGCCTCGAATGTACAGACAAAAAACATGCCGACTTTGGGGGGGCATTTATAGACACCCTATTAAAACAGTCACTCCAGTCTCATCTCTAATACATAACAGGCAAAACTGAGATGATGCCAAAATGGTTTTTCAAAATCCTTAAAATAGCCCAGGAAATATTATATAAACAATTCTGTTCATACAAACATATAATAGACAGTCTATAAAGAGGCATACCTATATCAAATATTTTATCATGGAATTTCTCTGCACAGGACAAGAAGCTCACGTTTTTGCTAGCCCAGGCTCTCATTTCATCCTCGCTTCCTGCCTGTACTCTCTCAGTGGGGGCAGGTTCACCTGACTGGTTTTTCTTAGGGTGATTTTGTTTTTTGACTTGTAATTGTAAAAAATTTAAACACAAAAGTGTAGAAAGAATTAAAAATGGATACCCACATGCCCTTTACTAAGTTGTAAAAATGTGAATTTGGGCATATTGCTTCACTTTTTTGGAGGGAAATTGAAAAATAAATTCAGACTTTATATTTCACCTGAAAAACTTCAATAAGTACATCTTTCAAATAAGGACATTTTCTTTCCTGGCTAATATTATTATCACACCTGAAAGAATTTGTAATTTCTTAACATAGTCTAATATCCGATCCACGTTCAAAATTTTTATAGTAGTAGTCTTCCTTAAAATATCTTTTATAGCTAGTTTGTTCAAACTCAAACAATTCTACAGCATGCATTGTATTTTCTTTCCCATGCACTAAATATTTAAATAGGTATTCTCTTTCCCTTTCCCTCTCTCCCTCACTCCCTCTCCCTCTCCCTCTCTCATCTCTTGCTCAGAAATCATGTACTGTGAGCAACCTTATGGAAATTACATTATGTATGCCTCACCTGCAGGTTTAGACCCACTCAAAGCCTAAATACCATTTTGGCCAATAGACAGAGGATCCTTGCTTTCATAATTTCGCAGCTCATCTATTGTTACTATTCTGCTGTCATATCATGGTTCTAGTTGAGAAAACAGCCCCTGACATCCAGGAACTGGTCTGACACTTAGAGCAAAGACTCAGTGTTGTTTGAAACTGGCTTGATGCTCACCATTAGGCCATTATATTCTTTTGTTAAAAATAAATAATCTCACATGACACCAAGATCAGACAAGATCACTTAGATAGAACAAGGTCACTTCATAGTTTTGTCTAAACACAGGCATACGCAAAATACTAAACATCCCCCTCGATGGGCTAATGTGAATGACTGTGTCTTCTTTGTCATTACAGCTTCATCCAGATGCCTGTCCTGTAGATAAGATTGAGATACTGAATTATAGAACTATTTCTGCTTTCTTTTCACTTCATTAGACTCCTCCCCAAAATCACCCAACCAAACCCAATTACTTTATTAAGTTCTTTCTAATACCCTCTTACTGAGATGCCCCACAGTAATTCCATCATATGCATTTTTCCTTGCTGTAAGGATAATAAACCCAAAATCCAACTACAGGTATGTTCCTGGTGGTCTCTGACTAGAAATCACTGGCATAGTAAGAGCTATAAATTTTTCTTCCCCAGTGAGGGCACACACATAGGTTATAATTCTGCTTCTATAATACATGAGCTGTATGACTTCTCATATAATGTGTGGCTAAGCAACACATTTTCAATGCCTCAATTTCCTCATCTGTAAAATGGGACAATATCATACTAACATAGGTTGTAAAAGTTAAATGAGATGATGTATATTAATCACTGTTCATAGCGCTTGCATGTAGAAGATGCTCAGTATGTGGGCTTCCTTCTTATTTCAGTGAGGGTAAAAAATATATTCTTAGAAAATCTAGGAAATTATTTTAAGTTTTTCTTAAATTTAAAATATCCTAGGATATCTTACATTTGACACTCACCTAAATAAGTGAAACTAATATTATATATACAAACATTTATTTATCTTATTAGGATGAGAAATTATTTCTCCTTGGTGAGCTCTCATGCAATCTTTTAATGTTTTGACCTCTTCAAGGGTTGTCATATTGGTTAAAATTCTTTGGGGCTTAGAAGCTCCTTGTGTTGTTTACAAGGTTGAGTTGTAAGAATAGATTCATTAAATAAGTGTGAGAATAGATTCATTAAATGAGTCTATGAGAATAGATTCACTAAATGAGTCAAATGAAAGCAGCCCCTGTCCTGCTGAAGCAGCCCCTTCAGGAAAGCGTGTTTTTCCTACAAGACTTGACCCCTTGTGGATGCATTTATTACGTGTGTTGTGCACAGTACTGGGCTGCTATGAGGCTTGCATACTCCAAAAATTCACCTCTCCTTTGTTCTGGAGACCATCTAACTCAGGGATGCTGAACCATGCTGGCAAAGCATATAACAGACTCATTTGCAAAATCAATATTTTTTTACTTTTAATTTATAAAGAGGAGGTTAACTGCCAAGTTAAACTTTAATATCAGTGGGCTAAAGAAACATATATATTCCCTATAGACAAACTACATAGAGAGTCAAATTATGAAAGGGTCAGATAGAATCAGAGTAAGAGGGTTATCCAATTGTGATGTTCAATAGCAGCAGTTCTGATGGGGGTCACAGCCAGCTATTCAATGGAAAAACAAAATAGCTACCTAACTGAAGAGTCCATCTCTCAGGGGCAGGGCCTGGCGTCCCCTGACTAAAGCTGCCTTCTGACTGTCCCTTCTCTGTCCTTCCTTTGCTGGAAAGGCAGTCCTTCTATTTGTCACGTTTCTTCTTTACATGATGCAGAAATTTGACAGCAAATGAATAACCAGAAATTTGGAAACGTATTGACATTACACAATTTTATGTCTGTTCTGTTGGACTGCCTGACTAAGCCACAAACCGGTATGTCTAAACAAGGCTGCTATCTGAAGGGAATGCATGTCTTTTCTGTTGTTTATCCTAATGGAGTTCAATAAGCTTCTGTAGAAATGAGCGCTCGCTCGGGGACAGTTCTTAAATGCGGGGCAGGAGAACAACTGCATGAAGCAGAGTTATTGGGTCCAACGACAAGGCCTGGAGCAATTCTCAGGGGTGGTGGAAAGGACAGCTGAGCTCCTTTCTATGATGGCACATGCTGTGCAGGGGACCGGCTGGGAGTAAGACCAGCAGAAAACACTGAGGTTGATGTAGGGTCCGGTGGTAGATCATATTCTCCATGTTGATCTGTTTGATTTTTCCTTAAAACATTAATGAAGCCTCATTTTTAAAAGTATAGTTGGAGGACATGGGGAAAGATGTCAGAATAAAGGTACCCACCAAAAACTAGAAACTATTAAAAAGAGAAATTAATCTATTGAAACAAGGAAATCATCACAGTGCCAAAGCCCCAAATATGAAATGTACCTTTCAAATACTGTCAAAATGCAGTTTCATTTAATTAATTAATTAAGAATGATCACATCCCCCCCGTGCTGATCAAGTGGGTATTTGATTTGAAAGAGAGATGTGTTCTGGGAGAACCAGGGCACAGCCCATACATGAGTCACAGAATAACAGCAAGACTGGGCTAAAGGAGGAATTTTCTTTCCCATCACTCTGACTGTCTACAGCCTGGACGTCAATCCACCAGATAGTGTGAGGTGAAACACGATGAGCCAGCAACATATGATGCTAAAAACCAAGCAAGAGACAGCCCCAGGAAAAGGATGAGCTGATTCAGTGAATGGTTATTTGTGTAAGAAAATTTAGACAGAAGCTGTGACTTCTCCCACCTAATGCTCCCCTAACCCTTTACTTTTATTTCAGCCCCCAGTGTCTGCCTTTTGGGATATCTTATAGCAAATATTAAGTTTCATTCAACTCTACATTGATCAGGAGACAGGAGACAGTATGAAACATATGCATAGAAACTGTAAAAAAGGGAACAGAATATAAGCTAAGGCTATACAAAGAATAACCTCAAAAAACACATCGCTCAAGGAAATGGGAAGCTAAAATACCACAATCTAAATAAAATTAGAGATAGCATTATGTCTCTTAAAAAAATAGGGGTCAAAAAAGGCTATAGGTGTTCAAATAAGACAGTGTAAAAGAAAGAGATCAGCTAAAACAGCTGGTAGAAAAATAAGAAAGAAATAGAGGAGAAAATTAAAATTATTACAGACAACAAAGCCCATTAAAAGCAGCAAGCAATAAAATAATTTTTAAAAAAAGCAGCAAACATAAAATTATCATGACTAAAGTCATCAGGAGAAGTATGAACGTGTTTAAGAAAATAACACCACAATGTACTCAGAATACAATCTTTCAAGAAGTATCTAGAAAGAGGTGTATGGAAGGTGATTGTTTTTCAGCCCAGTGTTTCAAACCCTGAGTTTCTAAAAAAATGCATAAGAAATGATAGTGCTAGAAGTGTCAGAATGTTGGGTGTCAGGGTAGGTTAACTCCCAACCTGCCAGTTACCAGGCCAGCAGGAGGAAGTGGGGGAAGAAGGATGGGGGGCCCTGCTCAACATATCATGGTACCATGAGTTTCCAGAAGGTGAAGGTGTTCTCCAGAAAATCTGCTTTGGCACAAAAAGAAGAGGCATTTAAATTCTGGCCAGAGGACTACCCCTGGGAAGTTGCAAGTACAGCAGCTATCAGAAACAGAAGAGGGAACTAGATAATAGAGAACCTTAGACACCGGGCATTTCATCATTTGCATGCTCAACACTAATAATTCTTTAGTTATAATGATAATAAACAATAAATGCTGATCAATTTCAAAATGTAACAGCTATCCAGGCAGTATACTTTCCACAATTCCACCTTGGATCTAAATGCAAATTGTGTGTGTCCACATACATGAGCATGTTGAAATTGTATGTATTTCCAGAACATGGGTAAAATTTTAAATTTTCCATCTAAAATGTGTTATATGGAGTCTTCCACTTAGCTATATTAAAATTTTTATAATTTATTTTTACTTTTCCACACTAAACTCTTGATGTTGGTAAGATACACACACACCACTATTACAGAGGGGTCGCATCAGCACAAAGATTTTTGTCAAGAAGAAAGCCCACCCATAATATTTCCACGTTTAAAGATGAACTTGGAACTTAAACTATTTTGAATATGTCATCTCTAATGTTTACTTCATGTAGCTTGGGGTGGCAATCCTAATAAAATGGATGTTGCTTTCAGGATCTGGACAGAGGTTAAAAGTGGCTTTAATTTCAAAGTCATTCTACAATCAAAAACTGAGCCATCTTCTCAATAACATTTGAATAGACTGTAATTATATTGTTTGGTTCAGGAACCCACATTGATCTGAGATAAGTGATTTGAAAGCTGGAATTTTCTAGAGGGCTGGAAATGTTCAAGAGGAGGTGGGTATAATAGCAGTTACTTGGTGTCTCAGCAGAGGGCAAGCATGAAGTGGCTGGGTTTATGGTGATCAACTCCAGTCTCTGTAGAGGAACTAGCTGGCACTGCAGACATAATACCAGACATTCTTTTTACCCATGTCTTTTGGGTAGAAGTTTACTAGAAGGTAGAGGCAGGCAAGAAGCAAATGTTTCACCATATCCCATCCTGGTGTCTTCACTCAGACCAAGACAGTCACGGTTTAAAAAAAATTTTTTTAAGTGGTCTCTGAATAGAAGAGAATCTGAGGAGAAAAGCCCAATGCAAGAGGAAATTATTCTTCCTTAGTGTCTGTGAACTATGCTCAACAGATAGAGACAACCTAAACAAGAACCGTGACCCCTGGAGGGCTTCTCCAATTTTAATACATA
>VMDR010016348.1:0-21276 GCA_007922815.1 Macrotus californicus | reverse complement strand
TTTTTTCACAAGAAACTCTTGATCTTTGATTTCTCTCTTCCCCAAATTCTATTTGACATTCAATTTAAAATCCAAAGGATGTAATGAAAGCACTTAGGGTAATGACTGCGAAATAGCAATGTAAGCTGACATTTCATGAAGGAGACGGGCATGTCTCGTAACTGAGGAGAGGTGAGGGCGGAAAGTCCCACTGGTTACGGGATCTGTGTTTATCTTCGTCTTCTATCAGTGTCTCTGGGGAGCATCACTTAGCTCTCTCCTAAATATCTTTGTAGATATTCCACAATTTCATGTGATTTCATGTTTACTGATAAAGCAAGGGCTAAAGCTATTTAATACTGTTTAGTATGTTGCTTTCAAAATATTCGCAGTCCCCAAAGAACCCACGTGTCCTGAAAGGTAATATAGATAGATTCATATTTCTGGTCCTGTTATCATGATGATTCTATGTCTGTTGCTCATTCAATTAACTGAAAACTCAATGTTGGAATTTGAGACAGGGAGATGCCAGTTTCGGAGGCGTCATTTTCATGGTCAGGTACCTAAGGTGACCATTCACTGCACACCTGGGATGTCACACAGGTCATTCTAGTTCCCACTTGATGTAAATCAAAAGGTTACACCAACGACTTGCCTGAGATTTCTAACACGAGAGCCAGAACCATGGGGGTATTTCACTTACTCAGACAGTGGAGAATCTGCAGAGAGCCAAGAGGGGTTCAGAGGATCATTCGGTCACATTTTAGAACTTTAAACCACGTTAGCATGAAAACTTCAGATGACAACTATAACCATGTGTAGTGGGTATGCATTTCAGTTTGGAACTAGAGCTGTGCCAGAAGTCAACTTAAGATGCATCTCAGGAACCAACCCCACCCTGGGAGAGACAGGTGACACAGGCTATGATAGCTCGACCCCCTCCATGTGGCAGAAGTGGAACTGAGATTATCCTGATAGATACTGAAAAAAATATTATCATTGCACCCCTAATGTCTAATGTTTTTGACTGTCCATAGGGCAAAATCAAGTCAAGAAATCATATATTGAGCACTTGCTGTATACACAGTAAATTTGACCAAGAGAAGTGTAGCCGAGACCAAAAGAATGTCTACAAGTGCATCTGCCTTTGAGACATTTTAACTATTAAAACAGAACGCCTTATGTTATATAATCCCACGGTAATCGATTTCATATGAGATGACAAAAGGATTCCAAGAAAGATTTTTCTGGACCACTGACAGATGGAAGAACAAGACAAAAAGAATTTTTTTAAATTGTTCAAGACAAGAAATCTTTTTCCCTATTACGGAATCAAATAACGGCAGAGAGGCAGAGTGCAAATGTGTATTCATGTGTTTATCTCTTTACATGTTTTTTCTTGTCCTTTATGTGTCCTCAGTGATCTAGGCAATTTTTGGCAATTATCTACTTTCAGTTGATCAGTATTTCTGAGAGCGGCGTGAAAAAGAGATAGCGTCAGTGTGGGGAAGGGTTTCCAGGAACCGCTATAAAGGGCACAGGGACAAAACCAAGGGGGGGAGGAGCAAGGGAGGGAGGTGGGTTTGGCTGGGGGTCGGGGGGAAGAGGGGGGGGAATGCAGACAACCATGACTGAACAACAATAAAGTAATTTTAAAAAGAAAAAAGGGAAAAAAGATGGCGTGTAAGAGTGGAAACGGAAGAGGGAGAAAAGAAGGAAGAATCAACTCATAGTAGAAACAACAGTGATGGGAGGAGTCCCTAAAATGCTCAGTAACTTGAGGTTGTAACAAATATCCACTGGTGCTTGTCTTTTTGAATAGAATTAAACGTCGTGTGGAAAAAAAAATGTGTTGCAGGGAATCTTTAGAAGACATATTCTCTGAAAGATCCTGTAGGTGATGAGATCAGTCTTGGTAAAGTGACTCAGTTGCTTCTTGCTAATTTGGAACATTGTGAAAAACGAGAGTACTGTAACTCCAGAGCAGAAAAGAATCATAGATCTCTCCTCCTAAATTCATTGACTGGGCATGTAGATTGAGAAAGATCGCCAAAGCAAGCATTCCAAAGAATTTCACTGGAAATCGTGAGGTTACATGAGTGTAAAGTTCTTCTGTTTCAATCAAAATTCTGTGGGTCAGTAATAACCACGAAGCACACTCATTGGAAACCAGAAAGCGATCTTGCCAGCAGACGCTGAGTTATCATCAATCACTAACCCCATTCAGAGGACAGTGGTGGTGAACATTTTCATAGCTCACTCAGTTCCACATTATCTGTAGAAATCTCTTGTACAAACTACCATCTAAGACACCCTTTCCTTCCAGGCACAAAGCTGAAGGTATGGCAGAAAAAAAGAAAAAGAAAAAAAAAAAAGGAAATTATATTTGCCAGCACACTGGTGCTTTCTGGAAAATACAATGGTGTCAGATTCACATCAGTGAACATTTACCCTTAAAAACAAACCTCTATTATTTTTTGCCTCAGTGGGCACTGAACTAAGAAAAAGGCCAATTGGTTTTAGGGGAAAAATAAAACCAAACATGTGAGGGATTGAACCAGTGACTGAGGAGTTGCTTTGAGGTGGGTTTTACCCCATGCACATTTTTAAAACTCTGAATATTTGCTATGACCCAGAACTTAGATGCCTGCAGAGAAATCTAGTGGAAATGCACAATACACTCACCTAGGAGTCTTCCCCTAGCTCCACAAAACTTCTCCTTGCTTTTACTGTTTTATGTCTTATCCAGGCCCAAAGATTCTGTCTGTGGAAAGAGATGACTTCCAGAATTTTACCCAAGTGCATCTCTGTACGCAGCATCTGAACTTCAGACGCTTCCCTTTTTGAAGTTTTCATCAAGTACTAATTTTTACATGAACTGTGGTTTCAACGTGTATAAAGATCAAATTTTTATTTCATTTTAAATTTGGCTTTAAAGGTCGCCTACTTTAAAGGGAGGCATTAAAAGCAGTATTTTATAAATGTTCTTGTCAACATGCCTAAGAAAATCGGTCTTGTTATGTTATTCAAGTCACATTTTAAATACTATGCTTCTGTTAGATTTATGCTGAATCTCAAATGTGGCAGACAAATGTATTAATGTGATTTTAAATGCTGCCCTGGGCTTAACTTTTATTGCTTAATGAGAGTATATGCCACAGCACAATTATGCCAAGAGTATAACTTCGGTGAAGGGAGAAAAGATAATTTATTGTCCCAAAGGCTCACTCTATTTTTATTTTAGATTAGAGGAAGGAATACACATTTCTGAGGTTGGAAATCAACCAGCGGCATTCTTTCTGGCCAAATTATGAAAGACCACAAAACTTTAGTTTTCCCTATTGTGTTCTATGTATTTTAATAGAACCAATTTGCTGTTTTCAAACTGTCACCCTGAATTGGTATTGATGCGATGACCTGACACAGAGTATACAGTGGCGAAGGAGGTACTCTTTTCTTTCGCGTTAGGTAAACTGAAACAGAATCGCACCTTCAAGGATGAGAGTTTTACAGCCGGAAGTCAGGCCGGAAAAGTTTTCATGCCCCGTCAACACCTGTACCACAAATGCAAGTTGACCGGTTTGACAGAGCAGAATTTCAAACTGCAATAATCCCAGCAGTGTTTACTTTCATACTTGCCAATGCCAAGCAGAAGACTGTGAGCGTTAATAAACATCCCCAAATGGATTCTTTATGATTAAAAAAGTGTCAATGTCATTCACTTGTTATCCTGGGGATTTAAATTGCATCACATTGGAGAACCCGTTCTGTCTTTCGAGCGCCACATTGCATTTTTTTTTTCTTTCCCTAATTCTCAGAGTTTTGCATTTACATGGTGATAGACATACCTGAGAAAAGGGGGCTAGTAGATGTGTGGCCTTTTTTTTAATAAAACAGCATTGGCTTCCAAAATCGAGCGATAAGTAGTCTTTGAGAGTCAGAATAACTTTCCGGACAACACACCCACTATGGAGCTCACTCCACACGGTTCCAACTTCTCTGTCACCTCAGTGCTGGCTCCTGTCAACCGCACTCTTCAAGGTGAGGTTTTCCTGGTTCTTGGTATGATGAGTGATTTGGATACTACCCTGGACATGTTCAGGTAGTATGTTCTGAAACTCGGAACAGTAAGTAAGTTTTCGGTTTTAACAGTTCTCGGACATTGCACAGCCAGATTGGAGTGAAAGACCAGATTTTTTTTTTTTTCTACTCAGATACCATGTGGTGGTGAGAATACTTTGTTACTGATCTGTGGAGGTGGGGTCTTAGGTTCCTAGCTAAGCCTCAGCTGATGCCATCCTGGGCTGGGAGGGAAGAGCGGTGCCTCGTTACCTTTGGATGGGGAAGGAAATCCAGGGTGATGGTCGTGATAATTATTCTCCTATTCTTCCTCTTCTTCTTCCTCCTCTCCCTTCCCCTCCCCACTTCTTTTCCTCCTCCGTCTTCAACACCACTGTACTGTGGGATGCGGAGAGGCTGAGGGCATGCTCAATAAGAGCCTGGTGAAGGTGGGAACGTAGACTTCTTCCCACCTGATCTTTGCTGATCGGGTGGCAGTGGATCACTTCCTGAGGTCTTTTGCTAGGGCAGATGTTAATTGTATGAAAGTCTTCTGTCTTGCCAGGGTGCCTCTCTCCTGGTCCTTTGGCTACAGAAATCTGGCTTTTGTGGGCATGTTTCGTTGGCCTTTGTCCATTGGTGTTGCTGTGCAGCTGGCCTCTCCAGCACCCCGGCTGGGATAAGTGAGACAAAAAGGAAACCCAGGGAATCCCCAGCCGTGTTGTCCCCAGATCCCAAGTTCCCTAGCCAGCCTGCCTCCTTGCTCCAATTTTCAGTCTCCTTACGCTGGTTCGATGTAGGCTATCAAGGGCTCAGGCTGTGCTCAGAAGGAAGAACGAGATGTGTGTCCCTCCATCTTGGTCTGGACTGGAAGTGCTCACTGTGGTTTGATGCCCTGGATGTGTGTGTTTTAGAGGGTATCAGGCTATGGATGCTGAAAGGCTGGTGACACCACAGGTAGGTTTTTTTAAATTTATCTTTATTGAGATAGCATTGGTTAACAACATAACGCACGTTTTCTAGTGTGCATTGTAATTCGATCCCTGTGTACTTCGTTGCGTGATTAACCACCACAAGGATGGTTTCTATTCATTGCCATGTATTTGACTCTCTCTACCCCTTTAGTCCTCGCTCCCTTCCCCCCACCTCTGGAAACCATCATTCTGTTATCTGTATCTATTGGATTTTGTTTCACTTGTTCATTTGTTACTTTTTTGCTTTATATTCACATATGAGTGAAACCATATGGTTTTTGTCTTTTTCCATCTGACTTCTTTCACTTAGCATAATATCCTCAAGATCCATCCATGTGTTTGCATATGGTAACATTTCACCATTTTATTCTTTTTATTCCTGAGCATATTTTATGTTTACAGCCTTAAATATGGTATTATTCCAGGTGTTTACTGAAACTGTTTGTGTTTTGTGTTTCCTAAAAAATTACTCAAGCTGATATGAAAATAACAGCTAAAACAGATCATAGTAAGTATTCCTTTAATAAGTCATAACATTTAAACTAATTAATAACATGTTAAAATAGGTTGCATTTTAAAGAAAACATGTGAAGTGTAAAGGTAATGATAGTTTACGTTTTATCTCAGGACAGATTTAATTTGTTTCAGTGTTTGATTGCTGTATAATCACCCCAAAACTGACTATCTTAAACCAACCATGATTGATTATTTCTCATAAGTCTCTGAGTCTGGAATTCTGTGAGGGATCAGGCGGGCGATTTTTCTGTTCCACCAAAGCCTTGGGTCTACTCATTTGTCCGCATTCAGCTGGTAGCTGGGATGGGGGGTCCAAGGAGACTTTATTTACATAGCTGGAACCTCATTTCTTTTCCATGTGACCTCTGCACACGGTTAGCTTGGTCTCCCATATGGATCTAGGCAGAGTTCCAAAAAAAGACAGTTTCAAAAACAGCATCCACAACCAGCATTCATCTTCAATGAAGCTACATACCCATTCTGCCACATTTAATTGATCAAAACTAATGACAGCACTAGCCTTGGTTCAAGAGAAGGAGGAGAACGCCCTACTTCTTGATGAGACAAGAGATCACATTTTATGGCAAAGGGTATGTGGAAAGAAAGATAGTGTTTTATGATCATTTTTTGAAATAACGTGCTATGTAGACTTCCTAGGTAGAGTTGCGTCCTTCGTAATTTGCAGCTGGAGATGTTATCATTTTGGCAGCAAAATCACTTATTGCTAAAGAGTTGCCATGTTATAAAAGGCAGATCTCAAACAACCTAACTTTATACGTCAAGGGACTAAAAGGGAAGAACAAACAAAGCCCACAGTAACCAGAAGGAAGGAGGTGATAAAGATGAGAGTGGAAATAAATGAAACAGAGACTGCAAGAACAATGGAAAAGATCAACGAAACTAGGAGCGGTTTTGTGAAACGAGACTTTAGGAGTTTCCCATCAATTTCCTTGTTCACCGGTGCAGACTCAGAAGGCCTTGACACCTGGTTTCGTGCTCTGCCCTGGTGCTGTCTGGACATTTTTAAGCCTTTTTGATCAAGAGGCTTGTGTTCCCACTTTGCACTGGGTCCCACAGATTGCAAGCCAATCTTGGTTTTATGTTTAGAAGGAGCTTTTTATTCCTCACAGTATTCCACTTGGCAAGTTTTCAAACATTCTTCAAGATACAGCTTAATATCGGCTTGCCTCTGAAAGTTATCCTGATTCCCCACCCTGACCTGCCGAGGGAAGAAGTGGTTCTTTTCTATATATATCTTGGTTCCATGCCATTTGGCATAAACTCCTTGTATAGCAATTGTTTTTATGAATATTTGTGTAGATACTTTGCTCCTCCATTAGTCCGGGCTTAAAAGCATGCCTTATTCATTATTACTCACTTAGCGATATCCCAGGGTGTAGTCTGTGGCATGTATAGTAAATATCCAACATATATTTGATTGAATCAGAGAGCAGGTGAACAGAAGAGTGGAAAATAGTTATACATACTTGTCTTTAAAATAGTAAGAGCAGACACTATAGATTTTAACACCAGATAAACTTGTTTGCTAATAATATTCACTACTTATCTCTCCCCAAAGCACTCCATTATAATTTTTCCCTAGTCCTCCTCTTTGTTCTTTATTGGAAGCATAAAACATACTCTGTGATCAAATGTTGAATAACCTTCATGCAGTTATTACTTGAACTTGAATGCTTCCTTTCAGCTTCACTTCCCAGCGGCAGTGGGAACCATACACACGGTTTAACACTTACTGGTACGCCACTCTGCCTGTCTTCATGAATTTATCTTTGCAAACTCATCCACAACTAGATTCTCAGTTCATGAAGGGACTTCCACTTCTGGCCAGGATGGGGTAGCAGGGACCACATTCAACCTTCCATCTGGAAGAACCACAAAACCAGAGAAAAAATATGAAATAGTGATTTTTTTTCAAGACTGTGAACAAGAGCCAATAAAATACAGTGATCCTTCAGGAATTAGAAGCAGATGAGGAGAGACCTTCCATTGTTTGCTCAAGTCTGCTTCCTGGAGTGTTTCTGGGCTGCAGCACAAGGATAGGAGGAGCTGAGCTGTTTTCTCAGATTGAGGAGACAGAGCTGAAAGTCTTGAGAGGCAGAGATGGGGAGAGTTCTCAGGGAAGAGTATAGGAGAGGGGAAAGCTGCATAGAAAGGGGACTCCGGAGTTCTTAAAAGGATCCCTCTGGATTCTTCTGTGGGATACTGGTTTGGCATGTGTGTGAGGAAGCTACCTGGGGCTGGAGAAAGAGCTACTGTGAATGAGGAAAGAGAACAATACCAGAGACAGACAGGAGAACCTGCTGCTTGCTTCATGGGGCACGGGATGGAGCCCTCACCAGTGCTTGCCTGAGCAGTGGAGCAAAATTAGTCCTAGACCCCCCCGCTGCTCTGGTCCCTTCAATGGGTCTTTAAAGCAAGACCCCCAAAATGTTTTCAAGTGACTTAACTGAGTCATAAAACAAAACTTGAAATATGCATGAGAATAAGCAAATAGCTAGATGCAACAAGGTAAAATTCGCCTTGCCTGCTATCCAACCAAATTTGGTAGACAAGGAAAATAGCAGGAAAATGTAGCCCATAATGTGGACAAAGAAATTGTCTAATGAACAAGGAATAACACAGATAATAGAATGAGTAGACAAGGGCATTTAAGCAGTTGTTACTATTGTAGGCCATATGTTGAAGAAATTAGAGGAAAGATTGAACTTCTAGAGATGAAAAATAATATAAGATGCAATTAATATAAACTAAGACATTGTAGAAGTTGAGTGAACTTGAAGGTGGAACTAGAAAATATTAAAAACAAACAAACAAACGAACAAGCTCCACAGAACATCAGTGAGCTATAGGACAATGTGGAGTCCTGAAAGGGAAGAGAAGCAGAAAAAAATGTTTAAAGAAGTAATGACCAAAAAAAATGCCCAAATTTGATTAAAACTATAAATTTAAATATATACAAGCTCAACGAACCCCAAGTAAAGGAAAACGAAGAAAAATACCCTAAAGTGTACCAGGATCAACTTGCTTAAAACTGAAGATAAGCATAAACTATTTAGCTCTTTGAGTATTATTGAATGTAGTTCAAAACAGTGATATACATGTAATTGTTCCTTATTCCATACTCATAGATTAATTTTATAAAATTAAATTGCTTCTCAGTGTACTTAAAAACCTAACAAAGTCTTTCTGCCATTTATGAGTATTTCTTAGTTGGAAGTATTTCTTATCCTACATATAGTAATAAGAAGGTAGGTAACATAAGGCAAAGAACTTGGCAATGAAAGTCTTACTTTGAATTTGTCTGTGCAGAGTAAGATTTTGCAAAAGGAAGCCTTGTTTTTAATAAGAGAATGGTCTAGTTTATTTTCAACTAGGTAACTCACCTTGTAAAAGTTTCCCTTTGTAATAAGAAACCAGAAGGGTGGTATGGATTCACGTAGTTAATCTTGGCACACGTTACGAAGGGGGCGCTAATTGGTTAATCAATACACGTTTAGGTCAGATAAAGTGAAGTAATATTTCCAGAGAGCAGTTAAAATGAGTCAGTCGCTGGATTCTCACAACAGTGCCGAAGATAGTTGATAGGTAGGTAAACAGATCAATAGACATACAACCTTACAGACACATGGATTTAAGAAGTTGGGGGAATAGAGTGAGTATAAGAAATACATATGAGCTTATAAATGGCAGTCATTAATAGAGGAACCATATTATATATATTTTTTCTCTCAAAGTTCATTTCTTATTCCGAAACTAACCTACATAAAACCCTCATCGATCCTAATGGGGTAGCTGTCCAGTCCAGTGTGTGCCCCTTTCATTGTGCACCCCTCTTTTTCCCCCAACTGGGGGCTCTTAGAAAACCAATCCTGGGGCTCCTCTGACCGTCTTAGATTATGTCCTTTTATTCTTGAATCTCCTTATCTATACATCCTTCCTAGCACTAAGGCATTGCCTGTCAAAAGTGCCCAGAAGTAATTTTTTTCCAGATGCAAATCAATCATGTTAAAAACCCTTTCAAAGAACAAGAGCTTTATATGGGTACATAGAAGGCAATTGTATTCTGTTTACCAAAAATGGGTTTCTAAGGGATGATATGGTTGTTGACCTCCAAACTTCATCTCAGCCTTGCCTTCTTCTTACTAAGGCATTCTTAGGTCTCTTTTCTCTTTCCAGGCCATGTCATTCCGTTTTCCCCCATGTTAAATATCTGTGTGTTTTTCTTTTCAGTTTGAAAATGTTCATGCATAGCCTCTTCTGGAAAAGATCAAGTTGATAAACAAATGTGGGCGAGGTGGCAGGGCCAAGTGTTGGTTTGGAATAAACACCAGCACCCTTTCCAGGCAATCTGGTTAAAGCGCCAGGAGCACCCCTGGCTTGTTTGCTCAGTAAGTTCATTCTTCTGAGACCTTCTTTCGCTGCGCCAGAATTGGCAGGATTTTTTCACTCTTAGGGTCTTGTGTTAAAGGACGTCAATATTGTGTGAAATAGGGAATGAAAACTCGTTTTTAGAATGGAAGAAGTTAATTAACATATACAGCTTGTTAGTTGTGAGGGCATAAAAGATATAGAATCATTAGATAACTTCCTAGTTTAATTGCTTTTCCATTAATTTTATTGGGGTGAGATTGTTTGATAGGATTATATAGGTTTCGAGTGTGCATTTCTATGATACACGATCTGTGTATTGCATTGTGTGCCCACCACCCAAAGTCACATCATCTTCCATCACCGTACATTTGACCCCCTTTACCCTTCACTACTCCCCCACCCCCTCCCCTCTGGTAGCCACCATACTGTTGTCAGTGTCTATGAGTTTTTGTTTGTGTATTTTTCTTGTTTGTTCATTTGTTGCTTTCAGTTTTATATCCCACATATGAGTGAAATGATATGGTTCTTGACTTTTTCTGTCTGACTTATTTCACTGAGCATGATACTCTCACGGTCCGCCCATGCCATCACAAGGGGCGGTATTTCGTCTTTTCTTTTTTATTATTGTGTTTTTTTCCGTTACCATTTAGTCCCCTTAGACCACCCCCCGCCCATACCCCTGTAATCACCACATTATTGTCCATGTCCGTGAGTCCTTTTTCCTTTTTGCTCAGTCCTTCCACCCCCTAACCTCCCCCTTAGCTGTTATCCTGCTCTCTATCTATGAGGCCATCTCTATTTCTCCATGTTAGTTCAGCTGGTTCATAAGATTCCAGGTATGAGTGAAATCATATGGTATTGGTCTAACTCTGACTAGTTTACTTCATTTAGCATAACGTTCTCTGGGTCCATCCTTATTGTCACAAAGGGTAAGATTTTCCTCCTGTTTATAGCCAAGTGGTATTCCATGGTGTAAATGTCCCATCATTGTTTCATCTGCTTATCCAATGATGAACACTTGGGCTGCTTCCATATCTTGGTGATTGTAAATAACACTGCAATGCACATAAGGGTGCTTATGTTCTTTTGAATTAGTATTCTGGGTTCCTTCAGATATATTCCCAGAAGTGGAATCACTGGGTCAAAAGGCACATCCATTTTTAATTTTTCAAGGTATTTCCATACTGCTTTCCCCAGTGGTTGCACCAATCTTCATTCCTTCCCACAGTGCAAAAGGTTCCCCTGTCCCCACATTCTCTCCAGCACTTGTTGCTTGTTGATTTATTGATAATGGCCATTCTGACAGGTGTGAAATGATCTCTTCTCGTGGCTGAGCGGTATTCTATTGTGGGTATCTACCGCATCTTCTTTATCCAATCATCTATCGAGGGACACTTCTGTTGCTTCCATGTCTTGGCCACCATGAATAATACTAATAGCTTTTAACATTGATTGTAAACTCTTACAGAAAAAAATAATGGTCAGTGTTCTTTGATTTTTTTCATTCAAGAAGACTGCCAAAGGGAGGAAAAATAACAATAAAACACCAGACAATAGCAACCGTAAAAATCACTTAACAAGTAAAATATGTAGAACACATAAAGCATTTGTTCTGAGTTCTGTGCTTATAAAAGTGTACTGTGTTGGGGATCAACCATGAAACAAGGTGAGCTTTGAGAGCGCGTGTGCATGTCTCTCATCTTCGCATAAGTGAATAATTTCTTCTTTAAAAAAAGGGAAAAGAGTTGCCTGACCAGGTGGCTCAGTTGGTTGGAGCATCATCCCGTGAATCAAAAGGTTGTGGGTTCGACCCCCAGTCAGGTGCATGCCTGGGTTGTGGGTTCAGTCCCAGGTCAAGGTGAGTATGGGAGGGTGAGAAACCAATCAATGTTTCTCTCTCACACTGATCGATGTTTCTCTCTCTCTCTGTCTCTCTCCCCCCCTCCCCCCTTCCCTCCCTCTTCCCCTTCCCCCCTCTCTAAAATCAATAAACATACCCTCGGGTGAGGATTTAAAAAATTAGAAAAAAGGTTTTATTTTTCAATATATTCATTCCGTTTCCTAAAACATGCAATTCCTTACTGATCTCCATAGTGAGAATTCCTGAATAGTGACTGATTAAATGTGAATTTTCTGGAAGCTTGAAAATGCCAGGAAAAAACAAAAAGGTTTGGTTGATTTTCAGAATTCAGAGTAAGATGTCATATTTTTACTTATTTAAATTTTTTTTGCCAATTTTAGTTTTTTGAGCAAAGCTACCTGGAAATCTGAAAAACAGTTGCAGACCCCTCCATGTGTGATAAAATGTTCAGGCAAGGCTGCTGGTTATGTGAAAACCCATTTCCACTGGTGCCTGACTTGCTCCTGTTATGGAACTGGAAATAGAATGAAAAGGCCCGGATTCATCCAGGTCTGAGAGCCCGGATGCGTATGCCTCGTTCTGCTTGGGTGGGACCTGATCTTTCGATAAACTTTTCCAAGTCTCCTAATCCTCCCCGAGGGCTTGCCGGCACTGAGAATAGAACTAAAACCTCCAGATTTCTCCAAGTCTGAACATGTCAGGCCTGGATTACTTACTCTTTTTTGGTTTTGATCTTTATATAATCTTTCCCCAAATCTTTCACATTCTCCTTAAGGCCTCACAGCATCGTTTTTTGTTTTTTGTTTTTTTTCTGGGTGTGACATTGCCACGTGCCGCCTTTTTAGCACCAGGGCTAAAAGAGGTCAGAGAATGTCACCTGAATCTATAGCTTAAGCATCAAATCAAAAAAGAAATATCTCCATAGGCATGCAGCCTCATGTAAATGACTTTGGCTTTCTATATTTGCAGCAGTCCATTTACAATTTTGCTCTCATGAGACAAAGAACAGATCAGAACCAGCATAAAGAAATTGGCAGGAAAGGCATTCTTAGAAATCATCTAATCCTTGAGATATCAAAAACAACCGTCTGTGCTTTGTTCATATACAACATTTTGTATAAGTTTATTACCTTTAAATTTATTCTCTCAGAAACATGCATGCCACTTTGGTCTTTATTTTGCTGATCTCATTCAGATTACATTTTTGCCAGTTTTGATGTGGAAAGAAAGCACTGTGGAATCGGGCTCAAGAGGATTAGAACCTTTACTTGTCATTTGCTAAATACGATATCAAGCCATAATTTAAGATAAATGCCTTGAAGACAACTCTGCAATCACAGATGTATTTTTGGAAGTGTTGAGTTAGATTTCATATTATCAACACTTCCACGATCTTTACAGAAAGTAATGAGTATTTGAGGTAGATAGAGTATACAGGGTTATGATTGTTTTAGAAGCGGAAGCAAAGTATTGTCAAGGTACTTCATATGATGAATAAAACTAATGACTAGAAAATTAATCAGAAAGGGTGTTCTAAAGATTTATGATAATACTTAATTTTTGAAGGTGCCAATAAATCAATGTAATATATTTTTATGTTGAATGTGTGAAAAAATTATTTTTAAGAAGCACGAAATTAAATCGTAATCACTATTCGATGATGACTTCATGTTATCCATTTATTTGATGGCTACTTAAAAAAAATTCCATCTCATAAAACAATCTATCCAGGAATGTACATGAACAAAACCTAAGTTCCAGTCACACACACATGGGCTTTTTTCCTGGGATTTTGGGCTGCAGTGCATGCAAGAATGTTGGATAATATCTTAGATTTTATGAAACACTAGATTTTTCATATGTTGAGTATATATATATGCATACTTTTGTATATATTAAACACACCTAATTGATTTAAAATACCGGCAATGGTTAATTTTTTATGTCAACTTGGCTGGGCCACAAGGTGCTCAGGTATGTGCTCAAACTTTATTCCGGATGTTTTGATGAGATTCACATTTAAATTGGTGGACTGTGAATAAGTAGACTGCCCTCCATAATGTGGGTGGGCCTAGTCCAATCATGTGAAGGTGTATCTAGAACAAGAAGACCAGCCTCTGCCTAGTAAAAAAGAATTCGCCAGCAAATTACCTTCAGACTCATCGACAACATTGGCTCTTCTTGATTCTATAGCAGATTGCCTTTGGACTTGAAGTGGAACATTGACTCTCCTGGGTCTCCAGCCTACCATCTTTTGGACTAAAGTTACATATTGTCACTCCTGGATCTCCAGCCTACAATCTCACACTGAAGGTTTTGGACTTGCTAGCCTCCATGATCACATGAAGTAATCTCTAATAATAAATCTCTTTCTATGTACACATACATCCAATTGGTTCCGTTTGTCTGAAGAGCACTGACTAATATAATACATAAAATTTGTTATTTCTTGGTGGTTATACCCTTGGATATGAAGAACTCTCTCAGCACCCAATGTTAATTAATCATCAAAAAGCAACAAGATTGAATTTCATTCAAAAGTGACTTACAGAATTCCCCTTTTAATTCCTAAAATGTAATGGAAAAATCAAGCCTGCTTCATTTAAGTAATCTGTACTTGGCCTCTACATCATCGATGAAATTGATTTTCTCAGAATAAGTATCAGGATTGAATTTTTCCCCCATGGGTGTTGACTTCTTCCACTCTGCTAAGAAAGAGAAAATATATGAGTGATTAATATAAGCATGTGTGTGTGCCATTATGAACATGAACTTTCTCTTCCTCTAGCACCTCCCATGGCTGAGCAGACTCAGGTAGTTCAGATTCTGATAACCATGTAGCCAAGACACAGGGTTGGACTTGCTTATAATAACATCAATGTCACAGCATGAACTGTACTATCTCAGACCATTCTTTCCAGTCTTCTCCTGGCCTCCGAGGACCTGGCTTCTCCTTGTAACTTCATTCAAACCAGCAGAGTGTTGGATGGCCAGAAAGTGAAATACTTCCTGAAAATTATATTTGTATAAACTTTTGATTGTCTCATTATCATTAGAAGAGGAAAGAGAAGAGGTACAAGAGGCCAGGAGAAGGTTTTGAAACAGGGGCCACTGGATGTTTGTGAGAGGTAAGGCAAAACGGACGTTGAACATCAAAGTGGAAACTCAATATTGGACCTGGAAATACTGGAACAAGACCAGATTACTAAATGGCCACTCTCAAGAGCTGGTTGACATGATCTGTGATGTTTTATATACAATATACTGGAATTGTGTGAAGAATCAAATACAGCATCTCTGTGAAAGCAGTTCAGTAAATTACTTGTTTCAACAAGAAGTCAGTAAGATACAGTAATAATTTTCAGTGCCGTGTGTGTATTACTTCGCGAGAACTTTAAATTTTTGAAAACCCGATTCTCATGAAAAAAATTCTCTAATCCTGGCTGGTGTGGCTCAGTTGGTTGGAGCGTTCTCCTGTGGACCGAAAGGTCATGGGTTCAATTCCCCATCAGGGCATGTGCCCAGGTTGCGGGTTCAATCCCTGGTCTGGGAACCTACAAGAAGGCAGTCAATTGATGTTTTTCTCTCTCTCTCCCTCCCTCCTCTCTTCTTCTCTCTCTCAAAGCAATGAAAAAATGTCCTTGGGTGCAGATAAAAATATAATAATACTAAAAAAAATTTCTAAAGGAGTTCAGAAACAGGCAGATGATATTTAGATAAACATAGGTAAACTTATTTAAATTCAAATCTAGTAAATGGTAGACTCAGAATTCAGCCCCCCTGTCTTTTGACTCAAGACACCATATGTGTTGAGGAATATACAACAGGAAGGACTTCGTCTGTACCCAAATTTGTGTATTGGGGATAGGTAATGAACCCTCATAGCTAGAGAGCATTAATATAATCCTTGCATATAATAATTTGTAGGTCAATGTTCTGGAAAAAGAGAAAATCAATGTGGGCTGATCTTTTTATGCCAACGTGATCTGTCATTGCTAAAAATGAACTGGAAATGGAAAATTCTCCTGATGTTCCTGGAAGAGCCTCTTCACTCCTTCACACATAATTTGTATTTCTGAAGCACTGCGCAAATATCATTTTAAAATAGTCCAATTGATATCAGTTTTTAATAAGATGCTTTCTAAAATTTAATTTTATCAGGGCGACATTGATTAATGAAATTATATCGGTTTCAAGTGTCCACGTCTGTGGTACATCATCTGTACATTGCATTGTGTGTTTACCACCCCAAGTCAAATTTCCTTCATAGCTTTTACCACTTTTACAATTAAGATGCTTCCTATTTAGCGTGTTGAAAGGCTTATTCTCTGAGACCTAAATGGCTTGTAAGAGCTTCCAAAAGTAACTGATATAACCCTCATAATAGTTTAGGTCCCCAAAGAATAACAGCCCCTGTCCCTACTTGGGTTCATTAATACTTGTGGGTGTATAACAAACCATTTCATTTCTGCTGAAATTACAAAGCCTCGCCTTGCTTTGTTGTGTAATTTATCAGTTCTCTTTTCCTCTTTGTTGCTCCTTTACAATTTGTCTTTCCTTTCTTCAGGAAGAGATCTGAATGAGAATAAGTGTATTTATCAGCCCTGACTCATATGCAGAGTCCTGATAAGGAAAAAAGATGATTCTTCCTTTTCCAACACTGCCACTCCCTGCCTGCTAATGTTAGGGACAAAGCGAAGCCTATTCTAATCCAGACACGTTTCTTCACTTCTGACCTTGGAGGTTTCCTTTCAGAGCATCTCAGGATGCTCAGCACTCCTTGATCTTCATGCAAAAGTGACACCTCTCCTGTTGCTGAAATGTGCCCACGAATACACTTTGTTTTCAGATTGCTTCTTATCAGAGCCAGGTATAATATAGCATACAAAATGTGGATGTGTTCCAGAGCATCAGAAAAGAAGATTCTGTAGTCAAGATCTATCATTAATACTGGATAAAATGTCTACGAGGCTGTTGACATTGGGCAAAACTTATTTTGCTCACTGTGTGGGGAACAATTTGAAATAATGGCATTGGGATCACATCATTGATTCCCAACAGTACTTTGGGTATCTCGTCATCTCTTTCTGAATAGTTCAGAGATGAGTAGTATTTCTAAAAATTCTTTAAATCAGTCAGTGCCAGGCCAGCCATTTCCCAGAGCCCTCTTTAGAGGGAGGTAAGCTGAGAGATGGAAGAGGAAAGGATGCTAACTAATCATGAGACAGTGCCCTCCCTCCTTTACAAGGCGGGGTGCAGTCCTAGACTCCTCTGTTTTTCACAGGCAGGAGGAAGGAGGAAGAGGAGGGGTAAAGAAAAAGAATACTGAATAGGGTGGAATATTTTAGAGGACAAAAGGGAAGAAATAGAGGGAAAATAGGGGAAATAAAAATTGGGAAAGAACTACAGGGGAGAGAAGAACACAGGGAAAAATCACCTGGCTCCATTCTTTCCATCATCCATGGATTTATTCCAAGCTTCCCCAAGGGCTTTGTTATGCTCAATTAGCTTTGCCAGCATCTCCATCTCTTACCTGTTTTATTTCATCTTTCTGTCTTCCCTTTACCTCCTCTTCTTCCCTCCTTCCCCCGTGAGTTCCAAATTCAAGGCAAAAGTAATCTCTGTTTTCAGATAAATAAGTTATTCTTTCCCTGAAAATACCATGGAGTCAGAGCATTGAATTATTTTGCCACATTGGCTGTGGACATGCCAAGGACATTGTTCTCAAATCCGATCACAATGAGGTAACTGGATGGAACAGTAGTTACATAACATACACAATCTGAGATGATAAATAACTTGAAATATGTTTATGGGAAAATAAATAGACATCAATACTAATATGGACATGTGTTAACAAGTGTTGAAATTTAAGAAAAAATGGGAGAGGTGTTACAATGAATAGCGTACAACCCATTCATTATTTTTCCTGCACCAAAATAGAAAACAGTTGGCCTCATTCATTTGGAGTGGGGCACTGTGTTGGGTGTCACCTGGGGAGTGTGATTTGGAAGCAGTGATTACAACACCTGAATGTGAGAGCAGATCAGGAATCATGGACATAATTTTCAATAGTATCCCACTCCTTGTATTAAACTCAACTCAGTCACAGTGCATTTTCAAAGTAAAGTGTTTATTTTCCATCACTAAAAAACAACGCATTAGCAAACATCTCAGCAGAATAGTTTTTTATTCGATACTGTACCTTTCCTCTGTTTCCGAAGCTTCTACTTTTTGTCTTTCCCTTTGTCTTTCACAAAACAAACCAGCAACTAAACAAACAACTGCAAAAACCTTGTCATTCCAGGTAAAATCCTTAGGCAGATGTATAGTGCTTCTCCCTCCCTATCAGAACATTGAAAGGGGGGTTAGCTGGGGGGGGAAATATCTGCAGTGATGGCAGATGAAATCTGCATAATAAAGCACATTGAATGTATTGTCCTAAAATGAATTATATTGAAGAAGAGAAGCACACCTCTTACTTGGTAACTGATCTGCCCTATAGAAATAAGAAACCTTAGCTAATTAAAAGTAATCCATAAAACCCATTAGGTAGATGGGAGCAATCCTTTTTGAGGAAATAAGTGTGTAAACACATAGTTACATCTCCTTTCTGCTTTTCCCTTCCCCCTTCCCTCCCCCTCCCCTCCCCATTTCCCTCCTTCTTTTGCCCTCCTGCCCCTGCTTCAATTCCACCAACAGTACCTCCTGTGTTTGCTACCTGATCATTTTTAATATTAAAAATATTCTTCTGAAGCCATCCATCATGTACTCTGATATTGAATGCCTCATCTTTCCAGACTATTTATTTGTCTAACAGATAAACGAGAAGCCTAGCTGCACACTTAGTACAATATGTTGAAAATCTTATGAACAACTTCGGTCAGAAAACGTTAAGGATCCATCCGTCGGTTTCCAATCGGCTGGGCATGTGGGAATGAATTTTCAGATTGTGTCACTGTGTCATTCTTGGTCCCAAGTGCTTTCCTGAATTTGAATGACTTCGCCTTTCTCAGTGCTTAGAGCTCATCAGCCTCACTTCAGCTTGGGAGCTGCCTGTTGTACAGTCTGTGATCACTCAGTGTCTGTGCCTGGCTTGGCTTCTGCTTCTATGGGCCTCCTTTCCTGGCTGGTGCAGTCGTTTCTGACCTGTTTAGATGGGCAAAGCCCCTTCCCATCACAGTATCTCCAGTTAAAGCATCTCTCACAGTGTAACCACAGGCCTTCACTCAAATTCGGGTTTTTGTAGGATGTTGCCGTCTCAGTTCCAAATATTCTGAAAGCAGAAAGGACAAGAGTAGCTAGCTGCATTTCCCTTTCCACAATGATGGAAAGAGGACAGAGTCTATTAGTTTTCTAACGGGATTAGGAGTGGGCAGAAGGGCTTATGTAGTAGGCTGGGCCTGAGCAAAGTGTTAGGATGCAAGCTCACAGGATACAGCACCTACCTGGCTACAGGTCATTTTCTCCTTCCGTCCGAGTCCCAGAGCTATTAGCCTTTCCAGTTCCAGTCACTCGATACGAGTTTTACTGAGGTGTACAAGGTACACTGAATTCCTGGGACTGGACTGTACCCCACTCTCTTCAAAACATCAAATCATACCTTAGCCTGTTCATCCCATATATATGTGACAGAATCAGTTCCCTTTAACCAGATGTCAGAAATCTCCCAACAGCTTCTGGCGAGTCATGTAAAAATCGGATGTTCTGAGACTTTGCAGGCTCTCTTCAGAGGACTAGGGACTGGCCTCTAGAACAGGTTAACACATGGAAATGTTTTCATAGGTTTATGCTTTTTATATGATTCTTTGGCTAAGACCTTAAGAGGCAAATCCAGCAATCGAATATATTTTTTCTCCCATTATGATGAAGAAGACTATGCATGTCTTTCATAATTGAGAGTCAGAAACTGTTGTTTGCTCTTCTGTTGGATCACATGTTGTCTTAGGTGGCAGTGTTTGATGCTCACCTTCTTCTTAACTGAGAAGTAGGCATTTGAGGTAGAGACCTCTGACTGGACCTGCAGTCTGATTTGGAATATTGAGGCTGTAACCCAACACAGGTCTGGCTGCGCATTGCTACAAAAGCCAATACTGCAGAGGCAAGTGCTGATGTGAAGGACAGTGGTTTATTTGCAGATGCCAGCCACCTGGAAGATGAGGACTAATGACTCAAAGCCCATGTCCTGGGAAGATGGGGACTAATGTCTCAAAGCCCATCTCCTGGGAAGATGGGGACTCATGTCTCAAAGCCCATCTCCACATTTCACTGGAGGCAGAGGTTTTTATAAGGAGGGAGAGGGAAAGCAGAACAAAGAGATCAAGGGAGGGGGTTGCAAAGTTCTTTTCATGCAGACAAGCATGGTCCATTCCAATAAGGCAAGTGATGGTCCCATGTGCGTTATCCTGGTTTAGTCATCCTGGCTCCATGTCATCCCAGCTTCATGTCACCCTGGCTCCACGGCTGAAGGTCAGCAAATTTCCCAGAGCTAGGAAGACTGAAGATCAGGGTCTGTATCTTCTGCAGTTAATTCCTAGGATTCTTATACAAACATGATGTCCATCTACAAGCTACATATCAGTCAGAGTCAGCACTCACAGAAACAATGTCCAAAGAACGGTGGGGTGGGTTACAATTCCTCACCATTACAGTTTTCCACTGTTAAAGCCAGGCTAGACCACAAAAGCTGGTTTTCTTCTGAAGACTTGGTAAAACGATGATTTAAGCCTGCCTAAGCTTGCTTTTACTTCCTTCAATCCAGCAAAGAAGCAAAATACAGAGAGTGGATTAGAATACCTAGAGCTCTCTTTTGTCCCAGTAGAAGCTGTTCCTATGTAGATGTTCGGGGACCTCAGCCATGCGTGCAGAGTGAAGAACTAGCAAGTTCAGAAGACCTGAGATGGGTTGGGTGTGTAGACTTTCATGTGAGTGGCTGGGGGCAAGCTCGCACCATCCTTTAAAGATGTTTCTGCTGTGTGTACCACACTTAGGAATTCTGTGCTGTTTCTTAATGCACCATCTTGTCTACTCAGAGCTGCAGTGCAGCCGCCCTGCACTTGGGCTACAGTGACGCCCACCAAATGTTTGTGAGCCCCCATCTGTTTCCAATGTTGGTCAGCACTGTTAAAATTCTACCTCATGTGAGCTGCTGGAAAAGATTGTCACTGCATTGAAATGAGCAGATGCAGTCCCTCTTCTCACCCTGGCCAGGATCACTTCTCCTTCCTCTCCTTGGGTGACATTTTTTTTTTCCCTGGATCCCAATAGGAAATACTGATCTTGAAGTCATTGGCAATTTTAAGCATAATAAAAGGGTACTAATTTCAAGCATAATATATACCCGAACTCACTCATCATAGTTTGATTATTTTAGACATTGGGAAGTCTGATTAGGCTCGGCCTTTTGATCAGTTCAATTGCTAAATTATTGACCAGCAACCAGTTTAATCCTAGAACTTGTGGGTCAGATCTAAGCATCTCTACTTGACGTTTTAT
>VMDR010016347.1:0-21288 GCA_007922815.1 Macrotus californicus | reverse complement strand
TCTTCCTCTCCAATCTGGATCCCTTTTATTTCATTTTGTTGCCTATGCATTTTTTATGGTTGACAAAAAATCAGAGAACAATATTTTGACATGTGAAAATTTTATGAAATCTAAATTTTGGTGCCCGTAAAGTTTTTAGGAATGCATAGCCATATGTTTTTGCTTACGTAGTGTCTATGGATGTTTTTTCTCTATGGCAGCAGAGTTGAGTGGTTGCGGTAAGAACCACATATGACACTGTCACCACTTTGCACTGCTGCACTGGAAGTCACAGCGATGCACTTGACAGTGTTTCAGGTAACGTGCATATCATTGTACTGTGGCATTTTATTTTTCATTGCCAGTAAACACTTACCATGTCAAAATAAGGAAAGAAGAAAAAAGGGGACTTTGAATGTCATGCTTTTGAGGCCATGTTGGGCTGAGGGCTATTTTGTTGTCAAATTAAGTGACAATTGTTTATTGCCCAATGACACTATAGCTGTGCTAAAGGAACGCAATATACATCAACACTGCCAAACTAAACGTTTGTCATAATACTCCCAACTCGCAGGAAAGCAATGGTTAGAAAAACTAGAAAATTTAAAATGGAATCTCTCACCCCAGCAGGATTTCTTCACAAAACTAAAAAACGAAAATCAGACCGCAACCAAAGTTAAGTTTCCGAGTGGCTCATTTGTTAGGAAAGCTGTTTACAAGTGGCAAGTTAATTAAATTGTGTTTGATTGTAGCAACAAAAGAATATGTCCAGAGAAAATAAACTCACTTAAGACTATTAGCCTTTCGGCAAGAACAGTTGTTCAAAATGCTGACGACATTCGGAGCAACATAAACAGTAAATTAAAAGACAAGACAAATGATTCCAAGGGGTTTTTCTTGGCTCATGATGAGTTGACAGATGTTAACGATACTGGCCAGTTATTATTGTTTATTGGAGGAATCAATGCCAAGTTTGAAGTGACTGAAGAATTAGCCTCTAAGAATAGTCTATATGGAGAATTACAGGTAAGAATAGTTGAAAAAACACTCATTCAGTACGACCCGACATGGAACCTGCTAAGATATGTTATAACTAATGATATGTGTGGAGCAGAAAAAGGCTTAGTGGGGCAAATTTACAAAACTTGTGAAAATGTAAAAGATGTTTAAAGCCTATAATTATTAATTGTATTATTCATTGGCAGGTACTTTGAGGAAAATATTTTAATCTATCATGTGTTGTTTAACCACTAGTGTCAACAGTGAACTTCATCATGTAAATACTACGGATAGATACTACCTCTCTCTCTCTACACACGCGCACACACGCACTCATTCTTAGAAACTTGACCGTTGCCAATTCTGTGAATTTTTGTCAGAAATGAGAGCTGAATATATTAACTTCTTCTGCCATACAGCATTTTGATGGCTTAATGTAGTAAAGTTTTATTGTGATTTTTTTGAGCTCAGACCTGAGACAGAAATTTTTCTGAAGGAGAAAAATGGCCCTCCACCACTATTATCAAACCTACATGGCTTTGGAATTTAGCTTTTGCTACAGGCTTCATATATTTATCAACAAATTAAACCTAAAATTACAAGGCGAAACAATGCTTATTTGTGAAACTTGTATTGTGGTGCAATAATCTCAACGATGACTAATGTTGTTTGAATCACAAGTAATGTCAAGCTGCTTCACGCACTTCCCGTGCTGACAGAAGGCGAAATAAGAAGCAGGATCTTCATTCCCACAGAAAGTTCAAGTGAAGTGTCTTCTAGCTCAAACTATAGCTCCAGTGTTTTTCCCAACATTGATGCAAGTGCAGAGGGAATGTCCATATTTCAAAATTCCTTGAACTGTGCGGTTGAGGAGCTTCCACCCAACCTTCAATTGCAAGTGATTAATCTCCCATGTAATGACAGGCGAAAAGGAGAATATCAATAGAAGAATCTAGTAGAATTCTAAAAATACCTTCTAAGTGATGAATATGCCCAATTAAAATCATATGCTCATGGATTGATATCAGTATTTGGCAGCGCTTATCTGTGTGAAAGGACGTTTTCAAAGATGCCGTGCATACAATCTCACTGCAGGTCAGCCTTAACAGGTGAGCATTCGCCATCGATTCTGATGAGAGGGTCCACTGACTTTGCATCCCAATTAAGTGAAATGTGAGTTCCCCCTGCCAAAAAAGAATTCCATTATTCTCATTAGAAGACCTATATTACAAAGTGTTGTACTCAATTATTATATTTTGAATTTCATCAATAAAAATTATAGAAATTAATTTTTTCTCTTCCTGTATAAGTATCTACAGGATAGCCTTGATTTTGCCTCTTGGGTCACAAAGTCTAAACTATTTACTACCTGGCCCTTTATTGAAAAAAAATTGCTGACCTCCAGCTTGCAAGATGAAAACCTAGCCCAACCTATGTGCCCAACCTCATCTTGGTCCTTTAATGACCCAGCTCTTCAGAACTACTCTGCAGTTACCTAATGTCACACTTTCTTATTTTCTTTGCAGATACCATGCCCTTTGCCTATAATGCTCTTTCTTGTCTTCCCCACTTCCATTGGCTGACTCCTTATTGTCCTTCAGGTCTTAGCGTAGACATAACTTTTTCAAGGATGTATTTACTGACACTCCCCACCCACGAGAGGTAGATATTCCTCCTATGAACTTCCTCGACACTCTGTACCTCCCCCTACATCAGTAACCTTTAAGCAAATGCACGTGGCAGAGAGTCTAAGAATACATGATAGGAAATCAAGTCTGCCTGTACATGTTTTCTTTTCCCCCAAATAATAGAACACTATATACATAGTTCTGCACCTAGTTTTTTTCTTTCCACTTACTATAAACTTGGAAGTTTATCCCATATGTACCAGATAGAACTGCCTCATTTTTTTTTATTGAGATAGAGCTTACCTACAATAAGTTTTGCTAATTTCAAGGATACAATTCTGAGTTTTGACAAATGTATACAGTATGTAAAACACTACCACTATCATTAGAGAACATTTCCTTTACCCCAAAGGGTTCCCTCTTGCCCTGTGCTGTCACTGCCTTGCTTTCTGTCACTGCAGATTAAACTTGTCGTTCTAGAATTTCATTTAAATGCAATGTAGTGTATGTATTCTTTTGTTTCTGGTTTCTCTTAGTAAGCATAACGTTGCTGAGATTTATCCATGTTGTTGCATGCTTTAGGTTTCTTCTGCTTTATTGCTAAGTAGTATTCCATTGTATCCGTATACCTTGGGTGTTTATCCACTCACCTGTTGATGGACATTTTGATTGTTTCCAGTTTGGGCCAGTTAAAAACTGTTGTGAACATTTGTGAGTACAAATCTTCGTGAGGACGTGTTTTTCTTTTTCTTGGGTAAATGCCTAGAAGGGACATGGCAGGGTGATATGGAGGTGCATGTTTAATTTTTTAAGAAACCACCAAACTGTATCATTTTGTACTTTCCCAGCAGCATTTCATTAAAGTTCCTGTTGTTCCACATCCTCCCCAACCTTTTCTATGATCATTCTTTCTCGTTTTGGCTGTGTTGGGGGACACAGAGTATCCCCAAGTGGTTTTAATTTACGTTTTCCTGATGACTAATGGTGGTAAATATATTTCCATGTGTTTATCTGCCATTGGTACATCTTTTCTGGTGTAGTGTCCGTTTAAATCTTTTACCCATTTTTTGACTGACTTGTTTGTGTTTCTATGACTTAAGTGTAAGAGTTCTTTACATGTTCTAGACACAGTTCCTTTGTCAGACAGGTTTTGCACATTTTTCCAATCTGCGGCGTGCCTTTTCATTTTCTTAGCACTGTTAGAAGAACAGAAGTTTTTAATTTTCAAGTCCAATTAATTTTTTCTTTTATATTTCATATTTTGAGTACTGTGTAAGAAATCTTTGCCAATCCCAAGGTTACTGAGAATTTTCCCATGTTTACTTCTCAGAAGTTTTTTTAGTTTTAGCTCTGACACTCAGGTCTGTGGTCCATTTTAAGTTAATTTTTGTATACGGTGTGAGACAAGGGTCGAAGTCCATTTTTTAAAATATGAACACCCAACTGTTCTAGGATCATTTGTTGAAAAGATTTTTCCCCCCAAGAATTCCTTGAATTACTTCAGGAGCTGTGTTAAAAATCAATCGATCATATACATGTGGATCTACATCTGGATATTCTGTTGTGTTCTATCGATCTACGTGTCTCTTTTGTACCTCTGTCACCTTGCCTTGACTGTTGCAGCTTTATAGCAAGTTTATAAGAAATAAGTCTCTAAGAAGTCAAGTGGCGAAAGGTTTTCAACTTTTTTCTTCCTTTTCAAAATTTCTTTGGCTCTTCTGGGTCCACTGTATGTCTACACACATTTTTATTTTTTAGTCTTATTTTTCAATTACAGTTTACATTTATTTTGTATTAGTTTCAGGTGTACAGCATAGTAGTTAGACAATCGTATACTTACAAAGTGTTCCCCCTGATATTTCCAGTCCCCGCCTGGCACCCATGTTATAACGACCCACATAGTTATGTAATAACTTAATAGTTATCTAACTAATAGTCATAGTTATGACTATTTTCCCTATGCTGCAATTTACATCCCCACGAATGTATTGTAACTACTAATTTGTACTTCTTAATCCCTCTTTACGTTTTCCACACATTCCTCCGACCCTCCCCACTCTGGTACCCATCAGTCTGTTCTCCGTACAGAGTCTGCTTCAGTATTGTTTGTTTGTTTGTTTTGTTCTTCAGATTTCACACATAAGTGAAATCATGTCCGCATACATTTTAGAATCAGCTCGTCAATTTCTACTAAAAAGGCTGCTGGGATTTTGATTAGAATTTCATTGAATCAGTAGGTCAATTTAGAGAGAATTTGCATCTTAACAATATTGAGTCTTCGATCCATGAACACAATATATCTCTCCATTTATTTAGGTCTTAATTTTTCTCAGCAATGTTTCGTAGTTTTCAGTGTGTAGTTTTAGACACCTTTTGTGAACATTTTCCCTACAGTTTTTATATTTTTATGCTTATGTTCTTGTTTAAATTTATATTTTTAGGTATTTTTTCAACTTTCCATTTTCAAACACTTCAAATTTGAAAACTAGAAGAAGTTAAAGAATACACATATACACTTCACCTAGAGTCACCTATTAATAACTCTTAGCCACATTTGTTTTATATCTCTCTCTAAACACTCATATGCACACACAGGCGTGTGTGCACACACCCACTCTACTAAACCATTTGAAAGTAATTTGCAGGCACCATGATATTTTACCCCTAAATCTTCAGTATATGTCTCCTCTGCAAGGGCATTCTCCTACATGATCATAATACCACTATCACTCCCAAGAACTTTTGTTTTTCACACCCAAGAACTTGAACCTAAATATACAATATTATCCAGTCTACAGTAAAATCCCCCCATTTGTCTATGGTATTGTTTAATTTTCATTCATGTTATGGAGAAATCCCATTACTCCAAATAGTTTCCTTCTGCCCTGGTTAATCACTAATAGCGTAAATATGGAAATAAAATACGTTTGATTTTTGTATAATGGTGATGTATCCTACAATCTTGCTAAGCTCACTCACTAGTTCTGGTAGCTTTTTTGTAGATTCCTTAGGATTTTCTACATACACAGTGCTGTTATCTGTGAAGAAAGACACTTTTACTTTTCTTTTCTAATTGGTATACTCTTTGTCCTCTTGCTTTTTTTGCACTGGCTGGGACCTCCAGTTCCATGTTGAATAGAAGTAGTAAGAGCAGACATCCTTGCTTTATTCTTGATTTTGTTCCCAGTCTTAAGGAAAAAGCATTTACTTTCTCACCATTAGGGATGATGTTAGCTATAGGCTTTTTGCAGATACTCTTTATCAAATTGAGGGAGTTCCCTTTTGTTCCTGGAAGTTTTTGCCATGAATATATTTGGATTTCATCAAATGTTGTTTCTATATCTATTGAGATGATATTTTTTCAGTTTGTCAACGAAGTGAATTACATTAATGTTCTATGGTAAACTGGTCTTGCAATTTAGAGATAAATTTCATTTGTAGTACCCTTCAACTATTATTTGATTTAATTTTCTGAAGGAAATCAGTAAACTTTGTATATATGTTCCTGAGGGATATCGCGCTGTAGTTTTCTTTTCCTCAGTGTCTTCGTTTGATTCTGGTGTCAGAACAATGCCAGCCTCATAGTAGGAGTTGGGGAGTGTCCCCTTGTCTTCCAATTCTTTTTAATGTTTGTGTAGAAATGCTATTATTTCTTCCTTAAACATTTGTTGGAATTTACCATGAAGCCATCTGGACCTAAAGTTTTGCCTGTGGGAAAGATTCTAATGACAAACTCTATTGTTTTAATAGATATAGGGCTATTAAGGTATATCTACTTCTTGAGTGAGTTTTGATAGTTTCCTCCTTTCAGAGGAACTTTTTATTTCATCTAAACAGTTCATTGCTCATGGTATGCCCTGCTGTCCTCTGAGTGTCTGTGTGGTCTGTTGTGATGTCCCTTCTCTCATTGTTGATATTGCTAATTTGTGTCTTCTGTCCTTTTTTCCCCAATTGGTCTGATCAGTTTTACTGATCAACTAAAAGTAGCATCGATCTTCTCTATTATTTGTATTCTCTTTTTCATTGATTTTTGTGCTTATCTTTATTATTTCCTTTTTGCTGTTTACTTTGGGTTTAAACTTGCTCTACTTCTTTTCAGTTTCTTAAGGTAGAAGTTTAGGTCACTGACTGAGACCGTTCTTCTTCTCTCACATAAGGGTTTAATTCCTTAAATTTCCTTCTAAGTACTGCTTTAGTTGCATCCCACAGATGTCAATATGTCATATATTTATTTTTATTTGATTAAAAATATTTTCCGCCTGGCTGGTGTGGCTCAGTGGATTGAGCATCGGCCTGCAAGCCAAAGGGTCGCCGGTTCGGTTCCAGGTCGGGGCACGTGCCTGGGTTGCGGGCCAGGTCCCCAGTAGGGGGCGCATGAGAGGCAACCATACATTGGTGTTTCTCTCCCTCTCTTTCTCCCTCCCTTCCTCTCTCTCTAAAGAAGTAAATAAAATCTTTAAAAAAAAAAATATTTTCCAAATTCCATGTAGATTTCTTCTTTGACTCACAGATTATTTCAAAATTTATTGTTTACAAGTATTGGGGGATTTTTCATATATATTTCTGTTATTGATTTCCAATTTAATTCTGTTATGATTAGAGAACTTACTTTGTATGATTTGAATCTTTTACAAGTTACTGAGGTTTATATTGTGGCCCAGAATATGATCTAGTTTGGTAAATACATTGTGGACACTTGAAATGAATATGTTCTGTTGTTCAGTGGAGTGTTCCATGGATGTTAATTAAGGTTATTAGGGTTTTATTTAATAGGTAATTATTTCCAATCTTTTGCTATGAAATTATCAATGAACATCATTAGTTTGTATGAGTGAAAATTGATTGATCAAAGGATATATGCATTAAAAATTTTTCAAAAGAACCCATGCACCCCAATGTTCATAGCAACACAATTTACAATAGCCAAATGCTGGAAGCAACCTAAGTGCCCATCCGTAAATGAGTGGATCAAAAAGTTGTAATACACTTACACAATGGAATACTATGCAGCAGCAAGAAAGGAGCTCCTACATTTTGCAACAGTGTAGATGGAACTGGAAAGCATTATGCTAAGGGAAATAAACCAGATGGTGAAAGACAAATACCATATGATCTCACTTATAAGTGGAACCTAATCAACAAAACAAACAAGCAAGCAAAATATAACCAGAGACATTGAAATAAAGAACAAACTGACAGTAACCAGAGGGGAGCAGGGAAGGGGATAACAAGGGAAAGAAGGGGCAGGGTCGTCAAGGAACATGTATAAAGGACCCATGGACAAAGCCAAAGGGGGGTAGGATGGGTGAGGTGGGGAAGAGTGCGGGGGCGGAGAAATGGAGACAACTGTACTTGAACAACAATTAAAAATTTTTTGATAGATGTTACCAAATTTCCTTCCCTCTAGGTTATACCAATTTACATCCTACGAGCAATGTATGAAAGCTGTCATAGCACCTTTTACATGGCTTGTTTCACCCACTAGACTCATTGTTCATCATTGTACCCCCAAGCATCTGGCACAAGGCCTATAAGCCCACTCTCCCTCTACCTGTTCTTCTTGGAAATTGACTTAGCTATACTTGACTCCTTGGGCTTCACTCTTTAAACTTGGCCCCAGCATTTCCTTGGCTCTCAAGGATTTACTCTCATCCCACCTTCTTCAGATTGACTTCCCTGATGACTGTGACCATCAGAGATCTTGTTACTTCTGAGCTACTACCTTTAAAGTTGTATCCCACGATCTAGGGCTTGATCATCTGCTGTTTGTTTGCTAATGTTCATGTAATTTGTATGCCTAACTAGATTATAAACTCCTTCAGGACTGGTTTTTTTTCTAGCAAAAAAAAATATTAGCAAATTGAGTTCCTTCTGCGTGACAGGTCTTGTCTTGGGCACTTTATCCTATCATCTCATCTTCGTGGCAGCCTTGTAAGGCAGGTATCATCTCCCTTGTTTTATGTATGAGAAAACTAAGGATCAGCAAGGTTAGGTGGTGACTCCAAATCTACCAGCTAGTGAGAACTAAAGACCAGGATAGCAATTCAAATCTGGGTCCATCTGAGTCAATGCCCATGTGCCCTTGGCTTTTTACTCTAGTGGGACTTGTAACCTCTTGCTGGTCATCAGTCTGTCTGTCGCCAGGTGGAACAGACCTAGATAAACTGGTTCTCTGGATGGTGTCCGATGGCCCGGCATTCTCTACAAACACCTTCAACCTGTCTGTCTGCTTTAGCTGAGGCTACCCTTTCCATCAGGATTCACCCATGGGCTGCCACCCCCTGAACCTCTACTTGGTAGCCCACAGGGCCTTTGTTGTCCCCTGGTGGGTTTTCCCCAGCCATTTTTACCAAGTGAGGCCCTGAGCAGGTCCAGCATCAGACAGTGAGGCATGCCCTTAATCATCAGAAGCAGAAGTGTGTTCTGTAGAGATGGAAAGCAGACCTCCCGCCAAGAGAGGAAACACAAACCAAAGGGAGCCTATCTCAAGTTTGAACTGAACTCTGCTCCTTTTCTGTCTCTGAGACCTGGAGGAGTTTGGTTCTCTTTGTTGAATCATTTTCCAAATATACCCACCACGCAGCTAAAACAGATAAAACACACACCCTCTCTTTGCAGGAGTTCTTGAGGAAACATCTTGCTTTCAGTGCATTATAGACATGACTGCTTCTTTGCTGCTCAGCCAAAGCCTTTGGTTTACTCCAACATCAGTAAACTGGAGGAGAAACCCTTTTTTCCAACTCACTAACCCCTGCCCCAGGGAAACCATGAAACAGCAAATTTGTAGAAGAAGGAGGCTGATTGTGCTTTAGGCTGGTTTTTTGCTTAAGTCTAAGAGGGAATAAGTTGAGTCCTGACTTAGAGTGGGAAAACTTAGGAAAGGGGGAGGGTGCTATGGGGAAGCGCTCTAACCCTTGTTTGTCCTACAAACAATCATGTTGCCCTGTGGGTACAGAAGCCCTCTCTGAAGCTGAAGGGGGTGTCTTGGGTTAAGAAGTGTCATCGTGGCCCTGACTGGTATGGCTCAGTTGGTTGGTCGTCATCCCACAAAATGAAAGGTCGCCCGTTCGATTCCCGGCCAGGGCACATGCCTTAGGTTATGTGTTTGGTCCCCAGCAAGAGGCAACCTATCGATGTTTTTCTCCCTCCCTACCCCTCTTTCTCTTAAAAAAAAAAAAGTGCTATCATGTATTCCAACAAATGAGCACTGAATGGCTCATGTGGTGATTTTCTTCCTTTGTCCCTAAGGTAAATCAAGAATTGATTAGAACATGGAGGTGATTTGTCTCACTGACAAAGTGACCCAGCAGCTGATGGGAGAGTTGACATGTGAGGGACATGTGAGGGACTTGTGAGGTGCCAACCCCCACTGAAGAGGAGAATCTGAGTATTGGAGGGGTCCTTGAGAAGTTATGGTATCCAATTTTTAGATAAAGGGGAGAAGCAATCCTATGGTTTAAAAACATTTAGAGAAAGTCCTACAAGTACCCTCCTAGGGAGTACCATTTTTTTGTTCCTCAAAAGGAAGTAGGTCTCCTCTGCTCGGCAGACCTCTCTGTACAACGGTGACCACTTTCCATACCTTCCTTCTGAGGAACCCACAGCCCACACCCAATCTTATTTAATCTCTTGCCTTTCCCAGGAAGCAGAAATTGTATTTTCATTCATCTGACCAACACTATGAATACCCACTGTGTTAGGTGCTAGGAGTACAGTCAGGAAGGAGAAAAGGTCCCGTAAATTAAGAGTATGGCCTAGTCAGGGCAGTGAGGCCAAAGGAATCATTGTAGTAGAAGCATGATGTGCTTAAGGAAGGCTTCAGGGGAGGGAGGCAACATCTGATCCTGTCCTTTGGGGATGGGAAATAACAAAGACGGCATAAAGGGTCTAGGGACCAGAATAAGCAATGTTAGGGAAAAGGAGAGTGTGTTTAGGCACTGTGTGGCCAGAACAATTAGAAAAGACACAATATGAATGCTTTCAGTGCCTGGCCACAGGATTTGGACACCACTTGGGAGCTGATTGAAAACTCAGAAAGGCTTTTGAGCAGAAGAGTGACAAAACAAAAGCTTTTTTGAAATGATTAATCCAGCAACTTTGTGTGGGACTTTGGAAGAGTGGACTAGAGAGAGAGCCAGAATGAAAGGGGGAAGTTAGGGAAAGTCTGGAAGGCTAAATGGTGGTGGTAGTGATGAGGAAGAGGCAGATGCATTAGAGAAACATCATGTTGGCAGAATTAGCCAGGCACTGCTGGTGACTGGATCTGATGCCAAGCTGTCAGTTAGAGGCAACTTCTGGTTTTCAGCTCCAGTGACCAAGAAAATGCTGAGGCAAGTAATAGAAGTCAGAGAGGCAGGAACCAGAAAGAGCAGGCTCAGGTAAATGATGTTCAGTGCCTTTTGTAGTGTCTGAGCTTTGTCTTCTGTGGTCAGGTGTCCAACTGGAGTTAAGAACACAGGGTTGATCATCAGGAAAGGCCTGCACTGCAGACACAGCAGTGGCGGTTATTGCTGCAGGAATGGTGGAAGTCCTTGAGTGAGGAGTGAGAAGTAAATGGCCAAAGCCCAGCCCAGTACCTGGCCCAGAGCAGGACTCCTATGTTTATGAAAGGGAGAAATAAATGATGGATGAATGAGCTCTGGGCAGAGTCCTGCGAAGCCCTTGCATGTATAGAGGGAGAGAGAAAAGGTAAAATCTGTCAGTGAAGGAGAGAGACAGACAGACAGACTTCAGAAAGCTAAGAGAATGGCGCTGGGGGAAGAGGACATTGGAGGGGAAACTTCCAGGAAGGAGGTGGCCCACAGTGTTCGTCGCTGCAGGAAAGTGCAGATTCTGGGAGGGCTGTCAGGACAGCTGGCTTTGCTGCTATGTGCTGAGCAAGTTCCATAGCTTGCCTTGGTGATGGGACCCCGGGCCTGGGCGACCACGCTCACCTTGTTGTCTGTCCTTCCCCATCATAATGGCTGCCCCTGCTGTGGGAGTATTGGCCATGGGGTGCTGGCTGACGGCAAGGGAGCTCCTTTTTGTCTCTTGCCTTTGGCCAGTGGTGAAGGACTGCAGAGCATGCCGTGGGGTGGTAGTGTGAGGACTAAGATGGTCCTGTTTCCTAAGACAAAGAGGCTTTTCCTAGGGCAAGGGGCAGAGTGGGGACATAGCCCCTGTCTCTATAAAGTCTGCATCTTGGCCTCCCAGAGAGAGAGAGTAGACAAAGCTGTGAGCTGGTAGCCATCCCATCTGAGGCCAGTGAAGTAAAGGTAGGGATGGTTTTCTTTGGACATCAGATGAGAGGACAGTGGTACCAGAGAGGATTCAAAACTTGTCCTACACCCTTTGCCAGAGTTCTTTTTGGTAATTCTCATTTTCCTGTCTGATGTATTCTTTGAGGAGCTATCCCACAGCCTCCAAGCAGGAACTGGAGGGCTTCAGGCATAGGGCAGAGGTTAACGGTAAGGGGAGAGGAGGGAGGGGAGAGTAGCTGCGTGGAACTCACTGTAGTAAAGGTTCCAAATAGGATGGGGCACTAGGACAGGGGTGAGGCATCTGAGCCCAGAGTGAGCCAAGAATAACCACAGAGGGGCGGGGGGTGGGGGGGCGAGGAGAGTCTGCTACTCCCACGAGCACGCTCTCCCAGTGTGGTCTCCTGGAGAGGCAGCTGTGACCCTTGCCAGGTACCACATCCTTTTATTGGGTTCTGCTTGGCCTCCTAGAACAGGACTGTATGATAATCTTGACTCTATGGAAGAAACTAAGTTTAGGCTGCAGCAGGGATGTCCCAACAGTGAAGTCCTAGTAGTAGGGTGGCCGGCACAAGGCCTGAGCTCCATCCCCTCGAGAGCCAGACAGAGTTTCTTCCTTCCATGGTCACAGAGACGACTGTGTCCAACTGCTTGGGGGAAGGTCTGGATGGAACATACTTGGAAGGTGAGCTCAGGTGATATATACCTCAGGGATAGGACCCCTCACCTCCACTTTGGAATGGAAGGAGAGTTGTAAGTAGTGAGATGAGACCTCTCAAAGGAGAGGAAGCGGGGTTTCCATTCCCAGAGGGCTTTCTTGAGTATTCACATCTCACCTGTGGGCTAGAGGCAGGCCTGCCTGAGCCTAGAGTCCAGAGGCTGACCGCTGCTAGCCTCATGAAGGAAGGAAGCAAAACAGCACAGCTAGGCTGGTTTTCTGCCCAACGGTATCACTGCGCAGGAGACCTGCTCATTCCTCCTTGGAGCACACACCTCTGGACAGATCATGAGGCTGGGAACCAGGCTCCTGAGGCCATACGGACAGCAGCATCCCTCACTGCAGCCAGCCTGTTGAGAGCCAGACTTATACGATGATGTGTGACTGAGTGTGGCAGTGCCTGTGCTGTGTGCACTGTCCCTGCAGACGGCCCATGCACACAGGTGCTTCCTACCCTGCTGCCTCGGTGGTGTCATCCTCCCTGGCTGGCACCCCTCGCAGAGGTAACTGTTAAATGCAAGGAGCCAAGAAATGCACATCCGTGCGTGCTGACCCTGGCAGAGCAGCCAGAGTGTGTGACGTGTCTCACTACTTCTTGGGGTCCTGAAGAAGTGAATCTGTTGTGGTGGTAAAGGTCCTTCTCTCTTTGTGTCAGAGGTAGGCCCCTGCTCTCCCCACCTCCTGCCACCATGTTAGGGGCAATGGGATGACTCAGAGGCTGGCTGCAGTGGCCACATTTGCTATGACTGCTGGGTGTATGGGGCGGGGGTGCACGTGCGGTAGAAGGAAACAAGGTGAAGGTGCCCTGGGCCGCCAGAGTGGGCCCTGCCAACTGGCGGGAGCAGTCTCCGTGCATCAGTGGGTGGCTGCTTGGGAGACCCTGTGGAGAGGGTAGAGCAGTGAGGCCTGCCAGGCTGTGCTGGCTGGGCAGTTGAGGGAAGATAAACCATAATTGAACCCTGCCATCTTCCCTCAGCCCTAGGTCCCTGCAGGAGTCCTGTAACAGATCTCAGGTTTGCTGCAGGCACAGTTCTTCCATTAGGTTCATTTGGCTAAACAGCCTGTGCTTTCCCTCTTAATCAGTAGGTCCAAGGGCCTGAACTGCTCTACTCCCAGCAGCCCCCAACTGTAGTGGGGGCTAGATTATCTATAGAATAGGAGCCCTGGAGAGGCTCCTAGCCTAGATGGTAATGAAAATCAGAGTAAATCGGCACCAGGGAAGAGCAGAAGCCTTTCCTTTCCACTTGGCTACAAGGAAAGTTTCGCTTCTGAGAACATCAGAGTATGCATATTCAGTGGGCACCAGCCCTCAGGATCTGGGATGGCTGGTGTTTGGGGGAGTGTGGTCTGTTTCCTGCCAGTAGAGAAACCCTTCAGGGCAGAGTAGGGCTCCCCCCACCCAGCAGCAGCAGCAGACCACATACAAGAAGGTGCTGAGTTGTGTGGTGCAGGGTGTCAGTCACCCAGCAGATGTTTCAGTGAGGCATCATTTTGAGCCCAGACTTTCATTCCATTGGAATTTTGACACTGGTTTGTACTCAGGATTTAGCTCCTGACTAAGCCAACCATGAAGAAGACAGCCAGACAGCAGTTATTGATGAACTGACAGACGGTGTGTTCCTGCTTCATCCCAATACCTTGGTGAGCCTCATGTCTTCCTTGCCCTTGGCCTATCCTCTTGTTCCTGCCTTCCAGTGCCCTCCCTATGGGCTGCTTCTGGCCTTAACACACACTACTGTCCCAGGACTTGGACAGGCCCTGGGGCAGCTCAAGAGCCCCACACCAATGTCATTTCACTCTTGGGCCTTGAGGTGTTAGCAATTTAGTGCCCTTGCCTTCTTTGAAGGGATAGGCTCTAAGTGAGCAATGATCTTGGTCCCAGAAGCAGCAACAGAGACATCAGTGAGGCCCTGGAAAGGGAGGTGGCCGGTAGAACCTATGCAACTCCATTGCCCAAGGAAGCCTCACCGAAAGATTCTTCCTGGAAGAAAGAACAGATTAGCTGAGGCTTCCCAAAGAAGAGAAGTAAAAAGAACACAGAAATGTTTCCTTTAAAAGGAAGCAAGAGCAGATGGAAAGAGGGGTTTATATTAACAAAATTTCCGGATATTAAGGGTGAAATGAATGCCAAGGAAGGTTATTATCATTTCATTAGAACACAAAGGAAGAAACAAACACGTTATTATGTGAAACCAAGAAGTTATGAACAAGGGAATCCAGCAGGGAAGTTATTAGCTGGGTTCATTAAAACAGAACAAGCCAGTTGAGTAATTCTGTCTGTAGGACACAACAAGGAAGACATAATTCATCGCCCTTGAGAAAAATATTCAGGCTTTTTCTCTTTTTCTCGTTTACCAGAAATTCTGTGCTTTTGATATTGCCTCACAAACCGAAAAGACTTATTCTTGTCAAAACCTAATTAATTTAGCACCAGAATATTCTATTGAAGAGAGTTCAGTTCTGATCAGAAAAGACAGAAATCCACCAGAGACCCTTGAGCCCAGGCAGCCAGGGCCCTTCTCCTACCCAAGATCATGGGCCCCTTGAAGGTCCCTTCAGTGCCTGTCTGCAGGGTTAAGGGAGGTGGGACGAGGCCTCATTCATCCATTCCGGGGATCCTGGGCAGAGCTGGACTATCTTCTGTCTTCTCTTTTGCTCACTATCTTCTCTTCTCTGCCCCCACTTGGAGTTGGGAGTCCTTAGTACAGTGCATGCTATCTGGAAGCATCAGAGCCGGTCTTTCCAGTTAACCCTGTTGGCAGCCAGCACAAGGGGGAATGACTCGCAGGACTGCTGTTGCAGTACCGAGTCACCTGGCTGCAGGATGCTGGGGTCCACTTGTTTGGGCGGCGCCCATATATCGGAGCTGCTGCCCCTTTCTGGGAATTCAGAGGGCCCAAGCATGGCAGTCCCCAGCAGGCCAAATGGATCTCATCAGCCCTCAGGATCCTGCTGGTTTCTTGTTTGTCAGGCCTTATGAAGTACAACTGGGGCTCTGGGTTTGGCTGATTCCTTTGAGATTGATCTCCAAGGGTGTTGTCTCAAGTTAAGTACCAGAGAGCCAGAGTTCCCAAGTTCTTTGGCATAGGCACAGGACGTGAGAGCTAGAAAGGACCTTGATGAGGTGATAGACCATCTAAACTGTTGGAGAGGAAGAAACTGGGCCCCAGAGAGAGAGAGGGGAATAGTATGAGACCTATCTGAAGCCACAGAGCTAATTAGTCTCTGAGCAGGACATGAACCAAGGTTTCTTAGCAAGGCCTGGTAACTCACTTCTGCCTTGTGTTCATCATGCTCTGTCCTAGTTCAGGGCTGTCTGCCACAAACATGCCTAGGAGACCCCTGGAGAACACAAGATATGTTTTAATGAGAGATTATGTGGCATAGCACTGTTTCATCATTGCCTTTTTCTTTTTCTTTTTCTTTTTTTTTTACTTAATAAACTTTATTTTAGATAAGTTTTAGGTTCACAACAAAAGTGAGCCGAGCCCTGGCCGTTGTGACTCGGTTACTTGGAACATCAGCCCATGCACTGAAAAGTCATGGGTTTGATTCCTGGTCAGGACACATTCCTAGGTTATGAGTTCCATCCCCATTCAGGACGTGTACAGGAGGCAACTAATCGATGTTTCTCTCTCTCTCCCTCCCTTCCTCTCCCCTGCCTCTCTCTCTCTCTCTCTCTCTCTCTCTCTCTCTCTCTCTCTGGATTTAAAAAAAAAATGAGTAGAAAGTACAGAGATTTCCCAAATACTCCTATCCACAAATGCATAGCCTCCCCACTAACAACATGCCTCCCCACAACTGTAATTTGTTATAGTTGAGGAACCTGCATTGACACTCCATTAACACCCAAAATCCATAGTTTACATCAGGGTTCACTCTTAGTGTTGTACACTGTATGGGTTTTGAAAATGTAATGTTAATGTAAATGTTAATGTTATTATAAATGTTATTATTATAATGTAAATGTTATTATAATAACATGCATCTGCCATTACAGTATCATGCAGAATAGATTTACTGCCCTGAAAATCCTCTGAGATCCTCTGAGCCTGTTCATTCCAGTCCTCTGGCAACCACTAATTTTTTTACTTGCCTCCATAGTTTTGCAGAATGTCATATAGTTGGAATCATACAGTATGGAGCCTTTTCAGATTGGCTTCTTTTGCTTAGTAATATGCATTTAAGTTTCCTCAATGACTTTTCATGGCTTGATAGCTCATTTCTTTTTAGCTCTACTTCATTGTCTGAATATACTAGTTTATCCATTCACTTACTAAAGGACTCTGGTTCCGTTCAAGTTTTGACAAATATGAGTAAAGCTGCTGTATACATCCCTGTGCAGGTTCTTGTGTGGACATAAGTTTTCAGTTCATTTAGGTAAATACCAAGGAGCACAACTGCTGGACCATATGGGAAGAGTATATTTAGTGTTGTAAGCAACCACCAAACTGTCTTCCAAAGTGGCTATACCATTTTTACATCCTTACCAGCAATGGGGAGAGTTCCTGTTGCTCCACATCTTTGTCAGCATTTGCTGTTGTCAGTGTTCTGGATTTTGGCCAGTCTAATAGATGTGTAGTGATGTATCACTGTTTCAGTTTGCAATTCCCTAATGACATGTGATATTGATCAATTTAAATATGTTTACTTGCCATCTAAATATATTCTTTGGTCAGGTTTCTGTTCAGGTCTTTTGCCCATTTTAAAATCAGGTCATTCCTTTTCTTGTCGTTGAGTTTTAAGAGATTTTTACATATGTTGGCTAACAGTACTTTATCAGATATGTCTTTTGCAAATAATTTCTTCTGGTCTGTGACTTGTATTCTCATTTCCTTGACATTGTCTTTAACACAGGAAGTTTGGGTTTTTTGTTTTTTACTGATATATAACTGGCATATAACATTGTATAAGTTTAAGGTGTTCAAGTGTTGATTAGATACATTTATACACTGCAATGTGATTTCCACCATAGCATTAGCTAGCACTTCCAGCACATTACATAATTTTCACTGTGTGATAAGGACATTTAGAAGTTTTTAATTTTAATGACATAATGCTTATCAATTATTTCTTTCATGGATTATTCCTTTGGTGGTATATCTCGAAAGCCATCACCAGACCTAAAGTCATCCAGATTTTTTCTTGTGTTATCTTCTAGCTTTATAGTTTTGCATTTTACATTTAGATCTGTTACCCATTTTGAGATCATTGTGAAACGTGTAAAGTCTATATTGGTTTTTTAATGTGGATGTTCTCTTGTTCCAACACCATTTGTTGAAAAAACTATCTTTGCTTCATCGTATGGCCTTTGTTCCTTTATCAAAGATCAGTTAATGATATTTATGTAGGTTCTAGTCCATGGATCGAGTTGTCTGTTCATTCTTCACACCACACTGTCTTGATTACTATGAGAATCCAGATACCTTAGGTTGACATGTAAGCCTTTGTGTCAGGATCCACATCTACTTTTCCCAGCTAAGCTGGATTCCTCACTATGTCTTGTTATAGTCTATTCTCTTTTTGGGGTATTCCCCACCCCCTTGGGTTTGGGTGAATTTCACCGTGAACATCCACCATTTGTAGTCTCATTCTTCCATGACCCCTCTGTCCTACACAGGTCTGTAGCACTTGTTTTCCAGACCACTTATTTTTATTATGAACCTATTCAAGTTTATTTTAATTTGTTAAAAGATTTTATTTATTTTTAGAGAGAGAGGTAGAGGGAGAGAGAGGGAGAAAAACATCGATCAGTTGCCTCTTGCATGCACCCTGACCAGAGGCTGGCCCGCAGCCCAGGCATGTGCCCTGACCAGGAATCAAACAAGTGACCTTTCAGTTTGCAGGACCAATCCACTGAGCCACACCGGTCAGGGCACCTACGTAAGTTTACAGGAGGGAAATTTATGGGATACTGAACAGGTAACCCTTACCGCCCACAGTCCCTGTGATTTTGATTGAGAGTTTGGCACAGCTGTCTCTGGTGTGGTCTCTGCCTTGTCCAATGGCTGCCTTTTATTTACAATCTTTGTACTTTGCTGTAGCCAATGCATTTGTCATTGAAGTGGTTACCTGGTATTCCACAATGTACACTCACTGCTTCTCTTTTAGACCACTGTATTGTCTGTTCTGATTCAATTTTGCATGCAAGTATGTACAAGAGACCACATCCCTTGTCTGTTAGTATGGCAACTGTGAGCTTCTTAAGACCAGAATTATCTTCAACAACACTCTGTCCCCCATGGTGCTTAGCTGGCACATACCAGATGCTCAGAGAGCCCTGCTCAATGGAACTAAATTATCACAAAGCCAGGCATTTAGCCATTAATTCACGCCCCACCTCTACCCTGATACAAACTAAACCCACAAGAGAGTATCCAGATGCTTGATCACTCTAACGTTGCATCTCTCAGGGAACCTTGAAGATCATTTTCTCTGGCAGCTAACACACACAAGCTAAACATAAGGGTCAGGTCCCTGCCAAGTGCTTCTTGCTCTTAGTAACACAGGGCCATAAAGGGTCTAGAGGGTCATGGAGAGGGTAGGGTTAGTGACCTCATACCTGTCATTTCCCTGACTTTGAATGTAAGCTCAAAACTCAGAGAATTGCCTGCTTAATCTATACTCAGGCTGAAGAAACCTGACCTGGCTCCTCTGCCCTTGGAGGGTAAGCATTTCAGAAGCATGTTGTTCTCCCTTCCATAGGCAGGCATGGCTAGCTTCAAGCAAAACTTCTATGTGAAAATTCTCTTTGAGAGGGAAATAAATATCAGAGAGTGATTGTTGGCTTTTTAAAAGAATTTAAGAAGCATTTCCTTCAAGAAACACAGCCTCATCGACCAATAAAGGGTGATCCAATGGCCAACTCTTCAGAGCAATGACCTTTGATATCCCTTCCCTGCCCCCTTCCCTCACATACCTCAGCCTTTTGGAAGTTTCACCCTGCTGGCTAGGAAAATTCTTCTCCTACCTCCTCCCCTATTTACTCCGTTGATCCCTTATGATCTCATTCTCTGAAGATTTTTTTCCCTGGCCTCTAAATATGGGCCTCTTCTCATGAGTCTCTGCTTCAGCCCTTCACTTTTTTCTCTGCAATTTTTTCCTGGTCACATGCTTGCCCTGATGACTTCAGTGATGCCCTTCAACAGTGGCTCCTCAAACCCTATCTTCAACCTGGATCTCTTGAGCTGAGTCTACCAGTGCATTTTCTGATGTCTGCTCAACATGTTTGGCCAACAGCCCAAATCCAACTTGGAGAAACAGCTCAAGGCTCTCTTTCCTCTGTTTTCCCAACTTTCCTCAGTGACCTAATCACTGACGTTCAGAATCTTGGGGCCTGTCCTGTTTGGGTGGCTTACGACCCACATCTCAGACCCTCACTTTCCTCATCAGTTATATGGAGCTGGGAATGCCTTCTCTGCCTCACTAAGGCGACTGAATGAGACAAGGTCTGTGGAGATGTATTTTAAGCTGCAAAAGCATACACAAAGAAATGGTGTCATCATGGTATTATCATCTGTAGATTTTCGTGGGTCACTACAACAACTTTATTACCTTGTGTTACCATTTCCTTCACCTCTGTATCTCCTGTTTGTCCTTTTATCTCAGTTCTTGATATGGACCCCACTGCCTCACCTGGTTCTGTACCCTCTAATTCATGGTTCTCAGACTATAGTCTACAAAAGACTCACTGAGAGGGACTGATGAAATGCAATCGTAGTCTCTGTAACAATGGTGCTGGCACCACTGAATATCTACATGCAAAAGGATGCCCCACACTATATATAAAAACTAACTCAACCTGGATCAAAGACAAAAATGTGAGAGCTAAAAATATACAACTCTTAGAAGAAAAAAACAGGCATAAATCTTGCTCACCTTGGATTAGGTAGTGGTTGCTATGACATGACACCAAAAGTACGAGCAACCAAAGAAAAAATAGATATATTGGAATTCATCAAAATTAAAAATCTTTATGCTTTGAGGGACACCATCAAGCAAGTGAAAGACAACCACCCACAGATTGAAAGAAACATTTTGCAAATCATGTATCTGATAAGGTACTTATATCTATAACATATAAAGAACTCTTATAATTCAATTATAAAATGATAAATGACTAGCCCTGGCTGGGTGGCTCAGTTGGTTGGAATGTCGTCCCATACCTCAGAAAGGTCGTGGGTTCAATCCCCAGTTGGGGTATGTACAGGAGGCAACTGGTTGATGTTTCTCTCTCACATTGATGTTTCTCTCTCTCTCTCACTCTCCCCCACCTTCCTCTCTCTCTAAAATCAATAAACATATTCTTGAGTGAGGATTTTTAAAAAAAGATAAATGACCCAATTAAAAATGAGGAAAGAATCTGAATACACATTTCTCCAAAGAAGATAGACAAATGGCCAATATGCACAAAAAAATATGCTCAATATCATTATTCATCAGGGAAATGCAAATTAAAACCACAATGAAATAATGTAATATTCCAAAGAAACCATCTAATTGTATAAATGGGTGAATTATATATCAATAAAGCTACTTTTAAAAACACAAACATAATCAACAAAAGAAATCAGCAAACAAAATACAACCAGAGACATTGAAATGAAGAACAATCTAACAATGGCCAGAGGGGAAGGGGGAGGGAATAGTTGGGGGAAGGGTTTTCAGGAACCACTATGGAGGACACATGGAAATAACCAAGGGGGAGGGTGGAAACGGGGGAGGGGGG
>VMDR010016346.1:0-21285 GCA_007922815.1 Macrotus californicus | reverse complement strand
ATTATTTGTTCAAATAAGTTTTCAATTTCTTGGTCTTCCTCTTCTCCTTCTGGCACCCCTATGATTTGGATATTGGAACGTTTCAAGACATCCTGGAGGTTCCCAAGCCTCTCCTCGTTTTTTCGAATTCTTGTTTCTCCATTGTGTTCTGGTTGAATGTTTCTTTCTTTCTTCTGGTCCACACCATTGATTTGAGTCCTGTTTTTCTTCCCATAACTGTTGGTTCCCTGTACATTTTCCTTCATTTCCCTTATTGTATCCTTCATTTGTTCATCTAATTTGCGACCAAATTCAACCAAGTCTGTGAGCATCCTGATTACCAGTGTTTTGAACTGTGCATCTGATAAGTTGGCTAGCTCTTGGTCACTTAGTTGTATTTTTTCTGGAGCTTTGATCTGTTCTCTCATTTGGGCCATTTTTGTTGTCTTGGCGCGCCTGTTACGTAGTAAGGGGCAGAGCCTTAGGTGTTCACCAGGACGGGGCGGCCACGTCGCTGCGTTGTGATGCTGTTTGTGGGGGAGGGGTCCGAGAGGGAACAATGGCGGCCGCTCCACTCCCTGCCGGTTACCAGTCACTTTCTGCACTACCCACAGTCCAACGGGGCCCCCCTGGTGCTGGCTCCGGCGCTGATCCCCGGTGGGAGGGCCGTGCACGCTCCAGGACCCTGTGGGTCTCTCCAACGAGCTCTCCCGTGAGGCCGGGAGTTTCTCCCGCTGCCACCGCCTCAACCCGCACAGGAGTTTTCAATCAGAGGCTTTGAGGCTTTACCTCCCGGCGCCGGAACTCTGGGCTGCGGGGTCCGTCCGGCTCCCAAGCCGTTCCTCCCCGTTTATCCTCACGAGGGAGTGGGACACCCGGGCCGCAGCCATCACCTCTCCCGGCCAGCCACGCCTTTCCCGGATCCGCCAGCTGCCGCCCCGCCACGCGAGTCCTCTCCGCCCCTCCTACCGGTCTGGATGTATTTTTCTTAATTTCTTGGTTGTCAGACTTCCATACGGTTCGATTTTCTGTCAGTTCTGGTTGTTTTTTGTTTTAATATTTGTTGTTGTCCTTCTTTTGGTTGTGCGAGGAGGCACAGTGTGTCTACCTACGCCTCCATCTTGGCCGGAAGCTGGTATGTAGCAATTCTTAACTAGAAAAAATGCACAACAGAACAGAAATTCTTACAGGACAAAATAGGTACCACACAGGTCTGATAGCACAAAACGTTTGTGCCCCCTAAGCTCACGCTGCATATCCACAGGTGAGTCCCACAATTTCAATGACTCGTTCTGTTAACATACACAGAATTCTAACCAATTTGGAGGTGAGGCTGTTCCATCTGGCCCAGGTTAGAGGCTATACGATGTACGTTAGGTAGGAAAAGGATGCGTTTTTTTAAAATAGCTCTGAGAAGCTTCTGATGGGTTGACCGATAGCTCGACAGGAGAGCAGGACACAGGGACGGAAAAAAATTGGGCTCACAGCTGCAGAAGCATCCAACTCACCCGCTCTCCCAGCCTTTTGCAGTGTTGCTGGACTATGGATTTTGATAGAGATTTTAGGTTTAAATAGCAAGATTTTAGGGCTTAGGGTATCTGCTGAGAAAGTAAGTAATTCCACAGTAATGCTGGATAAACCAGCTATTGCTTTGTTTTTATTGTTTCATGACTCAGTACCTGTAAAATTTCAAAAGATCTTACTTTATTCTGCTACGTTAGTATGTGGCTTTGAAAGTTAATGATTTGGTTGTACGGGCTATTTCCTAGAGGGAGGAAAACAAGTAAATTTCAATGTGGATTATTCTAATCAGACCTCTTTAAATTACAGAAAACAGACCTATGCTGAAATTATCTTGTTAAAAAAAGTTTTTTGTTGTTTTTTTTCTGGGAGTGTGGCAGAGTGAGCTGAAAATCCCTAAGTTTTTCAGACCAGTGTGAGGGGAGAACCCTAGTGGTTAAAGTCACTGGAAACATGGATTAAAAGAAAAGTGGACAAGTGTGTTACGTGACTCAGGGCAGGAAAGAGGGGAATATTCTTAAAACAATAAGAGCAAGGTTTTATGTTGCAAGAAGGAGAGTCAAAAATGTTAATGGTGACGTGAGAAAAACTCTTAGATGTCTTCAATTAAATGATAGCAATCCAGAGAGAGAAAGAGATAAGAGCAGTTAACCAGTCAGTAGCTGTGGGCCAGCTCACAAAAAAGACCACTGTGTTCCTCCTGAATGTATGCTGGAACTTGGAATCGACTTCCCGGTGGCTGTCTGGAAAGAAGCAGCTGACCACCAGATGCCACTGTATCCTGCTTATGCGTGAACTTTCTGGACTGTTGACCACAACCAGTCAAAAGTAGTAAACATTTCTTTCCTACCCAGACTGTGCCCCTATCCTAGAACTGCCCCTGCCTTACATTTCCTGCCTCCTTTATCTGTAGCCAACGTCTTTTGAATAATTTACATCTTTCTCCCCCAAAACATAAGGTATACTAGAGATCTTTATCTCCAGGATGTGTGGTTTCCATCTAGTGCTACTGCTGGTGGTTCAGACTTGATTTCCAGGACCCCTTTCTTTTAGAAAAGATTTTGCTGTGAAAGTTTTTGTTTACAAATAGGAACACACATTTCTCATGTGCACCATCTGGAGATGAGGGAGGATAATTCATCCCGAGGATGGTAAAATCCTATTTTCTCTAATGCCCCTTTGGCATAAAGCTCACCCCTGTAGAGAGTAGAACACCCCTCCCCCATCATCACACTCATAAAGCCAGAGCATTCTCTTCCTTTCTGCCTTCTGTGGGGCAGGGTAGACTTCCCCTGCTTCTACCCTTCTTTAATTCTTACTGCTGGCCCAGTAATAAAAGAATAAAATCAACAGAAGGCCATATTCACAGGAGATGTGAGGATGATTCAGGTAGAAAAACAAGGTGAATCACCATTCACCCCAACTCTTCCCTCCTTAGAGGGTAGAACTGCCTGTGAGCGTAGTTTTCTTTGCAGCTGACAAGGAATGTCGCTACTACATGGGGGATATGAAGATACACATGTATCAGATTGTCTAAAATAACTGCAGTGTGTGTGGAATTGATGGGCTAAGCTTTCATCTCTAAGTAGTGTTGGGAGTCAGGAGAATAATGGAAGAATGGATCCTTTTGCCCTGGAGATTTTTTGAATAACAGTTTGAGGGTAATTTAACATGTAAAGGTTACCTTTAAACCTGAATGTCCCAAGTAGAGTTAGGGAAAGCCAGGCCAAGACGAAATTTTTTGTGTTTTTAAAACTCTCCCACAGGGCCCAGGCCAGGTGGCTCATGGTTGGAACGTGGTCCCTCACATCAAAAGATCGTGGGTTTGATATCCAGTTGGAGCGTGGACGGGAGGCAACCTATAGCTGCTTCTGCCTCACATTCCTGTTTCTCTCTCTCTCTCTCACACATACATTCTTCCTTCCTCTCTCTCTGAAAGCAATAAAAACATATCCTCAGGTGAGTATTAAAAAAACAAAACAAAAAACTCTTCCAAAGGAGAACGGTATTTGTAGAGAGCTGGTTTTTCCAATTAGCCAGCTGCAAGTGAACCTCTTAGCTGCTCTAAGCTAAACTAACATTCTCTTCTTCTCTCTGCCTACAAGAGAAAATAGATGATATTAAGTGTTGTAATCCCTCAGTCATTCTCTGTAGCCACGAACAATCTTAGGTCTCTGTGAAAGGCACTCTGACAATGGGAATACCTCACAGCTGGTAGCAGTTGGGCTGTGCTGCCCAATGTGGCAGCCACTAGCCACGTGCGGTCACTGAGTACAAAATGCATGCTGAGTTTACAAAACTTGATATGAAGAAAGGTAAAATATCTCATTAACCAATTTTTATGTTGATTACATGAAGAATATAATATTTTGGATACATGAGATTAAATAACATTTATAGTTAAAATTAATTTTACCAGTTTCTTTTTGCATTTGTAATGTGGCCACTAGAACATTTTTAATTGCATGTGCGGATTGCATTTATATATATAGCCACTGGAAAGCTTTTGTCTAGAAATCAAGGTTTAGTCACCAAACCCAAAACAACAAGAATAATCCAGCTGACACATTCATTTTCTGACTGATATTTAAAACAATTTGTTGTTTGTTTTTAGTACATTTTAACTCCTCTTGGAGAAGATAGCCCTAATTGTACCCTTTGAGTGTGCTCTTTCAAAAGGATGTTCCCTTGAATGAAGTGCATCTGGATGTCACAGTTATTACAAAATATTTTTCCTACAACATGGGTTTCATAGGAGTTTGAGGAGATGGTTGCATTGTGAGGTGCAATGGGTCATTCCTCTTTCTAAAAGTCTTCAGTGGCTTGCCATTCTTTAAAATAGTGCTCAAGGTGTTGGAGAAACTGTGTGATCCACCCCGGACTTCCAGAGCCGGTCCCATCTCCTACTGCAGGGCCCTGAACCCGGTCATTCTCATGTGCCATGTGGAAGAGCAGTCTGAGAATTACCCTCTGCACTAAATTTCAGAGAAGGGGACAGCCGTGCAAAGATGTAGAATAGTCCCCCACTGGAAGACTTGCTTCCAACATGGTTAAAGTTTTTTAACAAACCAAAGAAAGGACACAACGTAAGAGCATGTGGCCAGCCCTGGTAGGACCCAGAAAGAAGGAACAGGGCGGCAGACTCTGGCCGTGCTCATTCTGGTGTGACCTAGAGCAGCAGGTGTCCTGTTAGGACTGTGGGAACGTGCAGTCATCCCTGAAGCATGCCCCTTTTGTGTAGCTGGGCTCAAGTTGTCAAAATGGCACTTGCTAAAAACATTATAACTGTATCCCCCGCTGCCCGATTTCTGACTTCTTGTATCCCATTTAGCTAGTCTGTGGGGCAGGATGTGCGCTGGTTGGGCCACATGGACATCGCTCTTCCCACCAGTTATGATTCTTATTATAAACTTATAAATTGGCATTCAATTAATATTCTTTAGCCTTTTAGGAGTTGGTGAGTGTGAGTCGTCATCTCTGAATCTGATCAACTCTGGGGCATCCATAAAGTCCAGATCCTGGAGCCATGAGGGTGAGCGGCTGACCCTAGACCACTGTGTTAATCAAAAGGCTGTTTGCCAAGGGAGGCCTCAGTCCACTTCTTTAACTCAGCCCTATGGCATGCTGTCTGCTCCTGCTTGTCATTTAGTTAATGCTATCTTGCATCGGGTCAGCTGCTCGTACATCTGTCTTCTTCCCCTGTTAGACTATGAGCTCCCTGGAGGCAGAGGCTACATTTGCTCTGTTTGTGCACTAGTACAGATACAAGATGCACTCCCCAGTGGATGTGCAATACACAGGTGTTTGCTGTGTGAAGTAGAGGGTGCCTGATTGTTTTTAAAGATATAGTTTTTTATATGAAGTGTAACAGTTTCCTTCTAATGTTGATAGTATTATTTCATGGTATTGTTCAAATAGTGTCGCATAGCAACTTTGGGCAAAAGTCTTTTGAGAGGCAATGTTATTCCTGTATGGTTTTCCTGAAAGTATCAATGATCTTGACAAATGTCACAAATTTGCTTCAATTAGGTTGTAATAATTTAAGTGTGGAAATTGGGAAGAGACTCCTTCTATGTAGTTTGTTTTGTTTTCAAAACTGGGGAAGGGGGAGAATGGGAGAAAAGGTACAGGGAATAAAAAGCATAATTGGTAGGTACAAAATGGGCAGGGGGAAGTTAAGAATAGTATGGGAAATGGAGAGCCAAAGAACTTATATGTATGACCCATGGACATGGACTAAGCGGGGGGATTGCTAGAGGGAATGGGCGTACTAGGTAAAGGAGGACAAAGGGAAGGGAAAAAAATGGGACAACTATAGTAGCATAATCAATAAAATATATTTGAAAATAAATAAAATATGGAAAAAACTGGTTTTATAAAATATTGAGTAGTTATAAAATAATCTTTATAAAGATTAATGGTACTATGAGCATCCATGTACCTGGTACCCAGTTTAAGAAATAATACATTACTATTTTGTTTAAAGCCCCCTGTGTGTCTCTCCATCATTCTCTCCCCTCTTTCTTCTATAAGGGACTCAGTATCCTGACTCATGTTGTCATTTAAATAAAAAGCTAAAATAAAAACAAAATCCAAATACTTCTGACATTTATGAACATTCTTGGCCAACCTTGGAAAGTAGTTGAAGTTAATTTACGATTACAGTTTATGTTTAAGGTGATGATTATTTGGTATTTTGAGAAAAACAATTAGAAATCCCAATGTTATGGGATTTTTTTAGCATTCATCCCAAAATACAGTGACTGGAAGAGACCCTGCTGTCTCTAGAGGTGATCTCTTATGCAGGGGGCAGGATGGAAGTGGGGTAAAAGGAACATTAGGAACATGTGTAGGAAACACAGACCCCAGCATGTGGGACTATTCCAAGGGCTATGGCTGGTTGTAGCCGTGGGATCCCCAACTACATGCAAGAGCAACTGGGAGAGACTTTGACAGCTGAAGTCAGCATAATACCTGCAGCTGCCACTCGCCTTCCTAGAACATCTCAGGGAGAAGAAAGAGACACAGATGCTAGGATGCACAAGCATACCTCTCTCTATTGTGCTTCACAGATGTCGCATGTTTTGCAGGTTGAAGGCAAGACCCTTTCTCCACCAGCAAAAAGATTACAATTTGCTTTATTGTGATACTTGCTTTATTTACATGGTCTGGAACCAAACACACAGTATCTCCAAGGGATGCCTGTACTCTGTAGGTTTACATCAAGTAAAATAATAATGAGGTCCATGTCTCTAAAATGGGGAAATAACTACCAGGACACAAAACAGAGATATGTTTTTCCTTAACTGGTGAGACTCTTGTTAGGAAAGTGATCTCGTTGGCATCCTGTTAGGCTAAACCAGTGGAAAAATACATCAGCACCAATTGGCACTGGTCCTGGTCTAGGAAATAGGAAAGCACTTACTTCTAAAAGCTAACATATATAAACTGGTTATATTATTGTAAAACATAAAATTCATTAAAAACATAGCATTAACAACTTTCCTTTAAAAAGGAAGATTAATTCATTCATTAAGTCAGAATTTCTAATGTAATCATTTTAAATTCTGGCCCAAGGGGACAGCAGCCTATACCAGGAGGGTAGTAGGGAAAAACACATTATAGTAATGGATTTCGGTAACCTTCTTCAAAAGGAGGCATTTTAATGGTTCTGGGGCCTATCGTGGTGTTATTTTGGAAGTACAGTAATGGAAATACATGAAGCTAAAGGGCTGTGGTTAGGTACATTAGACACCCTGAATAAGGCTGTTAGTTAAAAAAAAAAAGTGCCTCAATTAGAGTTTGCTACCTTCTATGTTATGCCCCAGAAATTAAATAAAATTGGCTTAAGACTTTGAATCAGCCAAGTCTGTTGCACTTCAATCAAGGCTTTGTCTGGGGGGAATTGCTGGCTCGTTACTAATGCATGTACCCAGAACCTAGAACTTTAAAGAACAGTGAAACCTAGATTTGGAGGGTAAGGGTCTCGGCATCCATCACATGCTGGGTGAACCAGTGTCTGGGATCCGAGTTATGCTCTCTGGAGCTGCTCTTACTTAGCTCAGAAATTGGAGATGATGAATTGGTGACATTTTAAGGAAATTAAATTTTCTATCTTATGGACCTGTGGACTTGCTTCAGGGATTTTATCTATGTAATTCCTTTGATGTGTGTGACCTCTACACTATAATTGTTCTTTACCCTGCATATTGTTCATTATTAAAAATGATTTGTGCCTGTAGCAATAAAATGGACTAGACAATGAGAAGTGACATTTAGAAAATAATGCTCGGATTAAATTCAACTTTAAGTCCAGAACTATCCTTCCCATGGAAAGTGACATATTCCTGACATTTTCTCCGAGATTTGTGTGGCAGGTTCTGGTTGGTACACTGGATCTTGTCCTCTGCTCATGACAAGTGCCAGGAGTGGAAAGACTGATGCCTATGCTAGTTGTAAAGCTGCAGTGGAACTTTGGGTCTTTTGTGGCTGTGCTCCCTGCAAAGCTCCAAGGCAGAACTATTTTTCCCTGTAAAATAAAGTACACTCTTCACTTTTCAACTTTTTAAAACTGCAAGAAACATTTTCCCGTTTCTGGACCTATACTACTCACTTTGGTTTGTGGAACCTATTTATCATCTCTCAGATGAGCTCAAAGGAAACAAATGCCCTGATTGGTTTTTGATTTAGCAGAAAAACTCTATCAGTGATTTTTAAAAGGCAATTTTATCTCATTCCCTGTTTAACACCCTTAATTTAATGGGTTCCTATTGGCATAGGATAATGTGCAGAATTCTTAACGTGATCTCTAAGGTGGGACAGTATCTGGCACCCGCCAGTCTCTCTAGTCTCATTGTCCCCTGGGCACACTGACCTTTCTAGATCCTAGAACGCCAAGTGCTTTTTTTACCTTGGGGTTTTCACATATGTTCTCTGTTGAGAGGCAGAGACCAGAAGGTCGTCTATTGTATTGGAGGGAGGGAATATAGATTTCACTGAGTTCAAGGGATACACTGGGAAAAGAAAGAAAATTGTTAAAATGGAGAAACAGGATACTACAGAATATTCATGTTTTGGCAGCTGCTACAGCAATGGCCTAGGACAATAGCTGGTCTTCAACCCGATGGGTTGAAGCTGAGAGTTGTTTTCGACTGAAGGGTTCAGATACCACTTCTACTCTCCTGGGTTACTGCCTTCACCTACGTTACTGGTGTTATCAGTAGGAAAGCCATATGCAAGTGAGGAAACCAGCCATTGACCATCAAACTTGTGAACCCCAGACATAATTTCAAAACTGTGGGACCTCTTCCTGGTGTGGTGGTAGTCAATGTGAGGAAACCAGTTCCTGGCGTAGCTCTAATGCAGGCATGCTGGTAGGGGTAATGCTAGGGACAGGAGATAGTAGAACTGGCTAGTCTGATATGTTAACTTTTGCTCATTAGATTGGATGCTACTAGCTCCGTGAGAAGTGTGTTGCTCTAACTGACAGGGTTAGGGAGGTCAGAGGAGGGAAAACATGCCTTCTGCCCGGTGGGCTCTTTCTCACACTTCACCCAGTCAGCCCACTGCCTTCTCCAGGCTAACGTATCACTTCTCCTCTTCACAATCAAATGGTTTCTCATCTTATTCTGAGTAGTGTACCTCAGTTTTTTACTTTCCTAGAACTTAACCACAAGTTATACCTACATGTTTGCTGGGTGTTTCTTTGGGTCTGTCTCCTTCACTACATGAGACAAATCCACGAGGGCTGGGGCCAAGCCTGTTTCATCTGTCACAAAACTCACAGCACTTATTGGAGTGCCTGACCCACAGAAAATCTTCAACAATAAGTAAGCAGAATCTGGTTGTATCTGTTACAAATGCTTCATTTTCAAAGACAGAAAAACCCAACTCAGACTGGCTTAAGCAAAAAGCTGCATTGGCTTACCCGACTAAAAAATTCAGAGGGGCTGTTGGCTTTGGGCCCTTTTGAATTAGAGAGTCAGATGATATCACAAGAGTCTCTTTTATGTCTGCCTGCTGTTTTCTGTGGTCTTGCTTTCCTCCTTCAGCTCCCAGTGATTGCCCCCTTGCTCTTCCAGGCTCTCACTTTATTGGGGATGGAGGAGAGGGTGCAGGTGGGGAGAGGAGGCCTCAGCAGCTTTAGACCTCACATCCCCACATGTCATGGTTCAGGGGGGTCTGGGGTTCAAAAGAGGGTTTCTTCTACACTGGGTCTACTTCTCAGAAGGCCCCACATGTAGATGCTCGACTCTCGTGACTGATTTTGTTAAACACACATTCATAAATCAGTCTGTGCAACCAGGAAGATGAGATAAAGCAATTGATTAAAAAAACAAAAAAACAGTTTGGGTTCATCCGTGGAAACCGGGGTAAGGCTAACCCCACCCATATCAGAAGATTAAGGATGGAAGAGGGATGGGTTCCTGAAAGCAGATTCTGTGGGGAGCAGATGTGTGCTGTATGATTGATGCACAAAAAGTACCAGCTTCATATTTTTTTTACATAGTTTTCTCGTACCTCTTCTTCCAACTGACAGAATGATTCCTGGGTCACCATTTTACCAAGACGTTTGGGACCTGTGTTCCGCTACCAGCCCTGTTCCAGATCCATAGCCTCTCCTAGACTCCAGGTCAGCAATTTTCAACCAGTGTGCTGCAAACATTTTTAAACATACAATACCTGGCTATTTAGTCAGGGGCACTGACCTCTTTTTCCTTAGGGTATCAAATAAAAAAAAATGACAACAGCCAACAGAAAAATACTGTCTGGTATGAATGAATCAAAATTATACCCTTTTTTTTTTGTTACACCAGTAAAAAATATACTTTTTGGTGTGCCACAAAACTTTAGTAATTAGTTTATGTGTGCCATGTGGTGAAAGAGGTTGACAATTGCTGGGCTAGGGCATATGAAGTTCTTGTGCTCTGTGCTCCTGCTTGGTCTTGGATTCCACTTGGGTCCATTACTTTGTGCCTGTTCTTTTTGGTATATCTCTTCCTCTTATTTCCGAACCTCCTTCGTGGAAGGCTAGAACTGGCCTAACTGACCTGTTATAGTCCAAAGGGCATGATGTTTTACCTGAAGAAAGTGTGAGACAGGGTACAATGACAGGTCAAGTCAGGGAACCAGGTCAAACAAGTCCAGAGGTCAGGTTCACTGTTGAAAACTAGATGTAAGACTGTACAGGTATCAGAAATAAGGCAGAAATTTGAGTGGAAAGTGAGGGACCTAAGCAGTTGCATTGTGTCCAGGGCTCGCCTTCTGGGGCTTAATGTACATGGTTGATGGATGTTCTGTACTGGATTAAAGGAACAGGGTGTGGTGGGCCCCCATCTCAACTGGTCTTGATGACCTGAGTTGTGTGCCTGGGTTTGTGTGTGTGTGTGTGTGTGTGTGTGTGTGTGGCATGCACACTCAATTTATTACATAAGGTTTTATATTTCCTTTGATTAAAATATCAGGTGGCTTGGGAAAAGTGCTTGGGGTCTGCCTGATTCTGTTAAGATCAGTCCCTGTCTGAATTTCTAGGAGCAGTTTGACATTAGGCAGGAGGGACTCTTAAGTTTTAGCTGACCAATCTGGGCTCAAAATTGAACTTGTTATACAGCCCTGCTGTGACCATTGATTCTGGCTCCGAGGAGTGGACCTTTGCCTTTTCCTTGGGTTGTGGTTTGACCTTTTATATCCTTATTATGGTAATTGCATTTCATGTCTTGCCCCTGTGCTCAGCCTCTTGTCTAGTTAGACTGAGCATATAGTTATTTGGTCCTTCTAAATCTGGGGCCTTGTCTTGCTCTTGTAAGTCTCCTTAAAAGCAGAGTGCACGACACTAATTGACATAGAAAGAGGGTTCTAGCCTCAAAGTGAGGTTCAAGCTTGGTTAAAAACAAACAACGGTAGTCACAGTAGTGTTTGATTAGCGGTCTCTGGAGGAAGAGAGTCTGGCTATTACCACTTTCAGTAAAATGAGGAACTGGGAGGCGTGACACTGAAGCAGCTCTGAAGCGCATCAACAAAGAGCATCTGAGGAGAGGGGTGGGCAAGGTCTTATTCAGGGTTAAGTCTCTTCACGGCCTGTTTCTTGTCATCGTGAATCAGCTCTTTTCTTTGAAGTTGCTTCATTGATATTTAACCCCACAGAAATATAAGCTTTAACTATATGGTTTGTTATAAATACGAGTCGTAGAAACATTTTTGTTATAATTAATCATGTACTTGCACAATCCATAAACTGTATTATAGGTAAATATGTTTTTTTCACTTACTTTGTAAATAAATCACCTTGTAGTAATTAATCCAAGACTGCACTGATGGACCCACCTGTTTTATGTGAGTTGATTAGCTCGCTGCTCTATGAAGTTCATGTAGGTTAGCTTGTTAGGCTGGGCTTTCAAATACTTTTGAGGACTGCTGGAGATCGAGGGCCTGTAGCAGATTCTCAATTAAATATGTGACACCATGCCCTTCCATGTGATTTCTTACCAGTTTGTGGGTCTCCATCTCTAAATAGTTCTTGCTTGCCATTTCCTGTCACTGGGCCTTACTGTCTATTGAGACCTTAAGCTCTTCCATGTCACTTCCCATTGCTTAATGTACTATTGTCCCTTCCTGACAGGATCTATGTCTGGCTTGCGGGACTGCACGTCCTTCCTGCCCTGAGACTGGGTCTCCTCCTGCAGTTGTGTGCCCAACCCCGTGTCCCAGCCTCTCCCAGTCTTTCACCTCAACACTGGAAACAATGGCATTAGGTCTACTCATGACAGGAGAAAAACGACACATTTCTCTTTCTAAAATAAGTAAATAAAAAAAACCTAAATTTAGTTGTATTTTATAGCTCTATGGTGGCACAAAACAGATTGAGAGACTGCCCAGCTGATATGACTTTTATAACCTCTTCTGCAGAGACTGACAACCTTTGGTCACTTGCTCTCCAGTTCAAGGGCAGAAGGATCCCCTGAGGGTTTGTGAATAACGCCTGGTGCTCTCCCCACGGACCACGGTGGGTTGTGGGTGGAGTGTGCAGTTCTGTCTACAGAAAGTTCTGTAAACTTTCTTCTATACAGGCACCCCTTGCTTTACTGCGCTTTGCTTTGTCGTGCCTTACAGATGCTATTTATAAATGGAAGGCAAGGCCCTCCACCAGCAAAAACAGAATGCAACTGCGTTGTTGCAGTACTTGCTGTGTTGTGCTGGTGTGGACCTGAACCTCAGTATTGTGGCGGTGTGCCTGTATAAGCTTTCCTAGTTACTTTCATGCAGGTGTTCTGGGATCCACACATTGAGAAAAATTACTATGATGAATTAGAGAAATCCGCCAATGCTCCTTCTAGCATTTAAGGCAGAAAAATATATCATTGAGACTGTCTCCATTTTTGATTGATCAAAAAGCCGATCAAAGGGGAAAAAAAGCAACTTCCCAGAGTGATATCAGACATTGTTTGGCATCTCATATTGTGGGATGCCCACTCTCACTGTCCTTGGCAGGAAACAAAGATTGTCCTATGATGGTCGCACCACTGATTCCTGGTGGAACTTGGCTTGGTGCTTAATGAAAGGAAAGATTCTTAAGAAGAATGGTAATTTTTTAAACTTTAGTTCTAATAGAAAATTACTGTTTGAGTTTTTTTTAATGTATTCCAACTTGCTGACTACAAAAGTGGTACTTAGGAACATAATGCTTTTCATCCATCCATTCATTCCTCATTCAAATTTTTATTGAGCATCTACTTTTCGCCAAACTATGTACTAGATAAACACCATAAACAAAAATTAAAATGTAATTTTGATGACATACAGAATAAAAAATAGAAAGTATTCTGAGTAGGATCTTAGAAGGTAAAGAGTAGAGAAATGAAAACTGGGGGGTATTTTTTTAAAGGATTCCATTTAAAGATGAATAGGACTGAGGCTAACAGTGAGGATGACATCTTCCCTTGAGTACTTGATGTGCGGAGAAGCCAGTCCTGTTCAAGGACTGGGGAGAAGGCCACTGAGGGAATTGGAAGGGGGTCAAGAGAAGAGTCAGGAGTGGTTCATGGGGCCAGCCCTAGAACCATGTGCATTATGCCAACACTCATGCACAGTGTTACACCACCTAGCAGGTTCAAGGTGAGGAATGATGGAATGGTATTTTCTTTCAAGAAGAACCAATAAGCAGATAAGCTGCTATATGGGGAATGCATTGGCAGGGGAAGAGTAGCAAAAATGAAAGCAGGAGGTGTTAGGAAGCCAGTGCAGCAGTCCAGGGAAGCAATGATTGTGGATGGCTCTATGGGAGCATGATGGAATTGAAGAGAGTGTATCTGAGGCATATTTTGGAACTTGTTAATTTACTGAACATGGAGGCAAGAGCCAGGGAAGGGTGGCATTCTCTGGGTTGCTGGCCCGAGCAACTGAATGGAGGGCTGTGTATTTTACTAAGGGGAAGTGGTGTTCAGGTAGGGAACTCACACATTTAGCTCCTGTTGAGAGGGGGTCATCCGAGTGGAGCTCAGTAATCTAGGACTCCAGAAGAGTCATGCATTCAGACAAATTTGCTGAAGTCATGGGATTGGATGGACTTGCCTGGAAGTGAGTAGAGATGGGGAAGCCATTAGATATGTTGCTTAGAAAGGGGGGATCTGGGAAACACAGAGAGGGACTAGCCTTTGAGAGAAGGACATTTTTTTTTTTTTTTGCCAATATGAGAGGAAAGAAGGGAAAGTTCGATGTAGATGCAGGTAAATTTAAAGCGATTCTTTTTTGATAGGAAGTTAAGGGCTATTTAATGTCTTCTGTTTTCTTGGAGAAGTCAGAGGCAAGGCCGTCTGCTGAGATTAAGGAAGGTGGAAGTGAGATCAGAGGTTTGAGGAGAGGGCAGAGAATTGAGATGTAGTGCCGTCCGTGGACAGATGCCAACACTCCCATTTTGTCTTTTCCCAGATGGCTGCCAGCTTGCCCTGGGCCCAGCCCAGCCCCAGGACAGCTTATGTCTATAGCAACACATTCACAGATGGATTTGAAAGGTACGTACATGTTGATTTGGTCTAGTATTGTCCAATTTTTATAAGTCTTATATTTTTTAAAGAAACTCCAAAATACACTGTTCCTTCCCTAACTAGAATGCCTTCGGTGAAACGTCAGATCATAAAGCACTGAACTTGATGCTGCTGGGAAGTCCATTCCGTGTGTGCCATGTGGTGCTTTTCTTGCTGAGCATCCTGCCCTGAGAAAGGGGCCTTTGAGCTCATACCAAGCAGGAGGACATCCCTTCAGGAGACCTACTGAAGCTTTGAAGTGGGCAGTGGGTCTTTGCTGACTGTCATGATTGAATTGCATTTAAATAGAGACCTATGGAGAAACCTATAAAGGACTTCTGTCTAGTGTAAAATTTATCAAGAACCCGTCCTGATGCTATGTACATACCCTGGTGGATTGGTCTCTCGGCATCTTATCAAGCTGTAGAGTTTTATAGTGAAACCTCTGATGGTTATATTTGACAGCTGCTCGGAACTAGTCATGCTGTGACTTGATTTGAAGCCAACTCTGCTGTAAGTAGAATTAATGTCCCTGTCTATTTTTCCATCCCTAGTGCATATTTAACCAAATTATCTTTTTCCCTCTTGATTTTATTTACTCATTAGCTGTGTTGTAATGAAGAGTCCACAGTGACTAATTCTTCGGGCTCAGCAGGAGGTTGAGATACATCAGGGCTGGTGTGAGGCTGTAGTGTGGAATGGCTTTCTCTTCTCTCTTGGGCTGCCCTTGGAGGAGGGAGGAATCACAGCCTTCCATTTAAATGTGAGGAGGAGCCCTCTGAGGGTTTGTAGAATGAAGTGCCATGGAAGGGATTGTGGGAGAATAACACTCGTCTTTTGGTGCTATGAGCTCTGCAGCAATTCTTAAGAGAAATACCAGGACTTCATTTACTGAAAGGCACATTCATAGAAAACTACTCAGGGATGGTGAACAGATCTGTCCTTTCCTGGTTATTTTTGTTTTTCTTCCACTGCTCATTTCTCTCCAAGCTATTATAAGAAGGGCATCTTAGTTTTTGTGTTATTTTGCATCTTCCAATATAATTTTCTTTGATTCTCTTCACTATGGAGTTCCCAAAATTATCACATGTCTGTCTGTTTTCTAGAAAACTCCAGCATTTGCTTTAGGTCCTGCATTTTGTTACTCTCTCTGGGCCACATCACTCATTCTTTTTTCACTCCTTTTATTGCTCACACATATCTTGAAACATTCAAACTTCTACCCAGTATTTTCACTGAGATCATGGCTCCTCCATATGAAGAAAAGCATCTTTGAACACCTGAATGGGAACTAGGTTAATACATTAAGATATTAAGAGCATTGACTTTTTAAAGAGAACCGTATTAAAAGGAACAACAATCAATATTGGTGGAATTTTATGTATTTTGGTCCCTGAATTTGTTTCATGGGACATTTCAAGACTGAATGTTCTGCCTACATTCAAAGTTAAACTTGGCCACATCCAGAGACCCGGTTCCTGTTTTCTCAAACACGTGATGGACAAACTGCATGAGTCCATGTTGTGTCCTGTCTCCCAGCAGCAAGCCCTCTGGTCCTTACCTAAGTCAGATCCTTATCTGACTCTCACTCAGAGTTCATGGCTACAAAATGACGTCCAAAAGCTCAGCTTCCTTATCTTTTTAAAAAAATCTCCACCCAAGGATGTTTATTGATTTTAGAGATAGAAGAAAGGAAATAGAAAGAGAGGAAGAGAGAAACATCGATGTGAGAGACATGTCGATTGGTTGCCTCTCGTACATGCTCTGACTGGGGATCGAACCTGCAACCTTTTAGTGCACAAGACAAGCTCCAACCAGAAGAGCCACCCCGCCAGGGTTTATCTTCCTTATCTTTTCAATGGAGACGACACCTTGTGCCCTCTCAGAGGGAGTTGTGGTATGTCCTTGGTGCTTTGTGCTCATCTCTTTGACAGTCTTTAGTAAATCTGCTGTAATTCTTTAAAAGTGGTTTTCTTTACCCATTGGCTTGAAGTTTAAGAACTTCTGTTCTCATATTTTTGTGTACATTTTCCCAGTGTCTAGTACAATGCAAGCACCTTGTAGGGACCCAAAATATTCTTCTAGATAAAGAAATTCAACTCCATACCACATATTGAGATCTATATGTAAAGCCTTTGTCTTAGATACAGTGGAAATGAAAAAATAAATAAAAGCTTAAAATGTACTTTGAGAGATAGGAAAACAGCTAACTATGCAGATCAGAGTACAAAAGGGAGATGTGGAGATGCTGAAGAATCATCAGAGGGGAAGATTAATTTCCATAGAAAAACCCTCAGAAGTATTCTGCAAGAAAATGCATTTCAGCTAGCCTTGAAGGGTGGGAAATATCTGGGCAGCTGGAAGCTCACAGGTCGTCTTGTGAGCCACATAAGCCAAACTTAGAGGAGAGCTTCCCTGCCCACTACTATGCAGAGGAAAGAATCCAGGGGAATTGGGCCAACTTGTAATACTTTCAGCAGAAAGAGTAAAGGCTTGCCATTCATAATTAATAGAGTAAATATCAGAAGTTTCTTTTTCATTAGATTTCAGAGTTCAAGCAAAGATCTAATCAATAATTCACTATTCCTAAGTGTTTTCTTCATCTGTAAATTTTTCCTGGATTTTGAAAACACATCATGGAACGATAGCCATTACCCTCCCTTAAGCATTTTCACATGGGAAATAAGGCAGGCTGGAACGCTCTTTCTGCTTAGTGTAAGTAAAAATATGTACAATTTGGTTTTTGTAACTAGACTCCTTATTTTAAAAAAAACAAACAGAGTGCCATATGGACATAGAAAGTCAAACTGTGTCCCAGAAGCCACCATCCCTTGATCTTTTCCATTCACGACAGAACTATGGTTCTTGGTAGTGAGGAAGGAAGACTCATGCCACCTTCTGCCCTGTCTTCTTCCTGAGCCTGCACCGGCGCAGGCCCCATGCTAAGGCTCTGGGAGTCACTCAGAGAAGTCTCTGTGAGAGCTGCCTGAGGCTGCCTGGGTGTTCTCCAAGCTCGGCAGGACACGGGTTTGGTGCATTGGGCCCAGGCTAGCTTGCAGACATGGACATGTCTCCACGAACTCAATCTTCTTCCCTTCCAGTCCTTCCTCCAGTAAAACCCCCAAAGAACTTTCATCCTCAGGTTGCACAAGTACTCCTTCCCCTTTGGATTAGGGAATGCTTTGCTGGCATCCCTTAACACAGATTGATGGTAAAAAATGATTTATGCTGTACGTGCTACAGGATCAGAGATGGTTCAGTGTGGGAGACTGTCAAGTAGCACACCTCCACAGGAGATTAGAAATAGGATATGGACCATCGGCAGTGATGTAGGAAGGACAACTTTCTGATCCAGGTTAAAACAACACAGCATGAATACCCTTTCCAGAGGATACAGTGGCTCCCTGCCTAGATGCTTTTGGCTCCATCCTCCAGCTTCCCAGTTTGTCGCCACTAATAACTCATTCCTGTGACCTTTGGAGGATTGCCCATGGAGCCAGAATTAAGAGCTGGAGGAGCCTGGAAGAGCCCCTTCTCCTTCCTTCTGGGCATCCTGCAACCAGCAACTGAGGGATGTGGGAGAGAGCGAAAGCTCAGGGTTTTGTGGCCTCCAGGTGGAGAAACTGTGAGGTGTAATTTCTGCTCTCAGCTCCCCTCAAGCTCAGGCTGGGCCTAGGACTTCTGCCCCAAAACGCACCCTTTCCTGCCTTGCCTGCCTTCCCAGTTCTGCTCCTGGGAAGTCTCACTGGTCTCTTCGGATCACACATCCTTCATAAACCACTTGTATCCAAATCCCTGGCTCTGGGTCTGCTCAAGGGAGACCCTGATTTAAGCTACCACGACCACATAACCTGGGAAGAATCCTCCTTTGCAAGAAAGTAAAGGAAGAGATGTTTCATTTGTTAGCAGGATGAGCTCTTATGAAAGTCAGAATTATAATTCTGTTTGTCTGCTACCCTGTGCAAATAAATCAGAAGAGCAATAACAGTACCACTGAGTGCATCTACAAGAAGAGTAGATCTCAGAGGATAAATATAGCCTACTTCCCATCCTGATTAAGCAGCACATTAGGTTTTCCAGGTTATGTTAACATTGAAAGCGTGAGCCAAGGAGATATAAAAAGATGACCTTTCTCCATGGGTAATAACATAAATGTAACTTCCGCTGATTTTTGACAGGATAATTTTTATATACCCTGCCAATAATCCACTTAAAATTTGTCTGTGTGGTCGCTACAATTGTCCTCACAGTCGAGGCAGCATCCAATACTTCCTGAGGCTCGTGGAGCAAACCCGTGGCAGACTGAGTGCTAGGTAGGCTCAGCTCACTGTTAGCAACAGGGAAAAACGGAAAGTGATTCAGGAGGCCAGAATGTCATGGCTGAGACTAAATTACTCCTAAGGAACAGTATCTAGATTGATCACCTAGTAAGGGGTTGGGATGCAAAAGAGGAACACCATCAATTTCAGGTCTTAATAATGAAGGGGAAGTGGCTAAAATACACATATTTTATTGTTCCAGAAGCTGTGTCTTTCCTTAATATCTCCTCTTCCATGTAGAATTAATATGTAGTGTTTATTAGTATTTGCTTGTTTAAACTCTGTGTTTCTTTCCGTTGTGGGTTGTTGCTGCTGCTGTGTTTCATTCAGCTCCATCTGCCGTGTTGCCTAGAGGACTGTGCTCTTTTTCTTTCCAAACTCCCTGCAGAATGCACTGCAGGGGAATCTATTCACTCTTGTGAAAGAGATGATTACTGTGGAACCATGTTTGCATCAAGGTTTATGATTTGAATTCTTATTTACTCTAGAGTATTTTGATATTTAAAGAAACCCTGCAGTGAGTTTTATTTATAAAATGTCTTATTGAATTATGTAAGCAGTTTCCAGGGTTTTTTCTTTTTTTTGTGTAGCAATTAGTCTTTTTTGCATGGTCTGAATTTCATCAACCAGGGAGCTTGATTTTAGATGTACTGCAAACAAATATTGATTTCATGCAAACTATATATTATCCAAGTCCTTTGCCCTTTACCTCTAGAGATTTAGGGATAATCATCCTGGAGTCCTAGCCATTTCTTCCACTATGAAAGCTGAAGGCCACACATCAATTCCAATGACACAGTGACAGAGGGCGAAAACGACCTCAGGGAACGCCTTGGCTTCTCTGCGTCTGATTTGTACGTTTTGCATCACCTGGTAACTCAGCTACTTTCTTCTCCATGTTCTCACACAATTAAAGCCGTCCCTCTCATCCAATTGTGATTACCTGGAAGTAGGGTTATCTCTGGACCTCTCTTCTAAAGCCCATAAAATTTTGAGGTATTTGTTTTTGTCTGAAACAGACTAAGCACAGGGCCTTGGGTATCACCTAACAGATCTGACATTACAATGGATTTAAAGGAAAGCATTAGATTCTTTTTCCTTCTCCATAAGATGACTCTGCCTGGTTTCTAATCTTTAGGGCAAGGATCCATAATTTAACGAAATAGGGATAAATTGAGAAGATTTCTCTAAAGTGACTGCTTGCTGTTTAGGTGCAAAAATTCATGAATACCTGACCTTGAAATTGTCTTTTTTGGCCTATTTCCCAGGGCTCTTGAACAGGCTTGTTAGTGCTCACATTGAGAGCTTGCCAGAGTTTGCAATGGGGGCAGTGGCTTCCCGGGATTTAACACTAGCCGGTGCAATCATTTGTTCTTAGCCATTTCACAATACCATGGACTCGAGCTTCTAGTATTTGAAAACTTACCATCCATTCATAGTGAGCAACTGCTGCAAGACTGGAGCCAGAAATTGGCTCCTTAAAATAATATTTAAGCATCAGCTGCTGGTTAGACATGACAGATTGACCTTTATTTATCCCCACCACCTCCTTAAACCCAGCTGTGATTGAGGGGAGAATAGCAAAGGAGAGATGTCCAGAAAATTTTGGAAGATGGAAAGTATGTAGAGATTCTCTCCTACCCTGTACAGCCAGATCAAATGAGGCAGGATATGGTCTCAAGTTCACCTGGAACAGCTGAGAACAGATGGGGGTGAGGGGTGTGGCCAGAAAACCCATGGTTAAGTGAGGTCTGCATGTAGAACAAGGAATGCCTTAGTCTTTCTCTCCTGCTTAGTATCAGTATCTCTAGAAGTCAGATTAATACTTCTTAAACAGATGATGTGAGAAATGAGTCCAAGAGAAAGATGTTCAGAGCTTTACTTGTGGGTGACCCAGAGAAATGGTCAGTTTTTTGTTTGGTCAGCCTACAGTAAAGCCCACGATTCAACAAACTCTGCCCCCACTCAGGGGGCTTCCAGTTATGTTTTTTAAATGTAAATGGTTTTACCAAGAATCACCAGACTATGATCAAAGTCTCTAGCATGAAACACACATGTCAAAACAAAGTGGGAGAAATTAGGGAGAGAGAAATTCATAGGAAATAGAAAAATGCAAGCAGCATAAGAAAACATCAGGGGGAGAAAACCTAACATTGCCAAGGAGATAAGAGATTGATCGCATTTATGAAATAGGAACAGGATTAAGATGAAAATGGAGACATTCAGAGATGAAGAATAGCTCCTAGAAATTAAAACTGTGATAGAAGATATAACTGAGGAAAACTTCAAGAAAATAGAAACAGTAGTATCACCAACAAAGTGATGAAAAATAGGAAAATTGATAGTCTCAAATTGTATAGAAAGAAACTAATATCTTTTGAAAGTGATGAGTTATATTTTTTCTTTCCAGGAATTATTTCTTTTTTTTTTTTGTCTTATCTGATTGC
>VMDR010016345.1:0-21288 GCA_007922815.1 Macrotus californicus | reverse complement strand
AAATAAAATTTAAAAACAAAACCCTGAAAATTAATGAAGTAATACTAACCTTAGAACCCTGGACATGCATTAGACAAAACAGACAACAGACCAAAACAGTAGAAGAAAAGAAAATTATTAAAATTAAATAAAAATGCAATGTAAAATTGAAACACAAAATAATATACTTAAAATTATATTTGATTATTTTATTGAAAGCAAAAATTCTAAGAGGTATTTGTCTTATATATTGCAGTAGTTAAGATTAAACATCAAATATTTAGACTTCTACTTATTGTCTTCATTAGAATAACTCTGCCCAAATAATACACATGAAAATACAGTGCATGTGTCAGAAATTATGCATATTCTATTTTGTAAAATAAGTGTCTTTTCCTAGCAGATGGCTAAGGAAACATTTAATAAACAAACTAATACAATGTTTCTGTAAAAGCCCTACCTCTGTACTGGTTTAGGCAGATATGACTTGGGAAAATAAACTACACCAAACTTCTAGAATTTTCTTTAAGCAATCATGTGTTATTTTGGAGTCCATCCTGTAGCTGAAAACTCCCAAGAGTTAGTTAAAGAGTAAAATATTTGAGTGATTTAACCCAAAGGCCACACTCCCTTGCTAGGAAATAATCTACTGATACTCCGACTGAGGCCTGCGTGTCAACTCGCCAATCACACGGGCGTTTTACTCAGTCTCAGACTCTTACAAGAATCACACTCAGCACATCCAAGCTCAGGCCAGAATAAGGTTCACAATAAACTCATCAGCCGCCTGCACCCCTGGTCTTTGAAACCAGCATGTGCGAGCACGAACTTCAAAGCACACGGTGTGCTCGCTGCACTGGAGGGAAAAACACGCGAGAGCTTCCTGAGCATGCGGAAGTATAATCAGTGTTAGGAGATAAAACAAAGAAATCAGTAATATTTCCAAGTCTATTAACTAAGCGTGTAGTAAGAAAACACAAACTAAAATGAAGACTTTGTCATCACTTTTTAGTAGGAAAAGCTGTTCTTTCTTATGACTCTGAACCTATTAAGAAAGCCAGAAATACCAGTCTCTGTTACTTTTCTGTAACAGAGAAAACGAAACCATCGGTAACACTCAGGATTCTGGATGCCTGACCAGAACAGCCCGCCTGGAGTCACAGCGTGACCCGCAACTTACAGCCAACCCTCGCCCTCGCTTCAGTCTGCTTTTCCCTCCAACCCCCCGCTACTGTCTATGGTCAACCCGCACAACAGCGAGAAGAGGACTCAGCTAGCTACACGTGCGGACACTAACCCAAAAAGTCCATGACAACAACAAAAATAACGTTCCTTCCTCCAAACAAAGATTAGTCAAACATACAGTCAGAGGTCTAAACTTCCCCCGATACTAAAGTTAGAACCACTGGTCTTACTTAGAGACCGGACACTATTTTTGTAATTTATTTTCTACGCCTCATGTGATCTTAAATAACACAGGCAAAACTGAGACTCCAACCCAGTCCTGTCCTTCCAGGACTGGCGCTGAGGTGCTCGCTGCGGCATAAATGTGTGACGCTACCCTTCCCCCTCACAGTGCGCATTAAGACATTTCCTTACAGGTAAGACGGTCTGACCAGCCCAGCAGGGTCTGTGAGGGCTGCAGCTGCAGCAGCAGACCTTCCCCTCTGGGTGGGTCACTGTGTTCCCAGGCAGCCCTGGGGCAGGGAACAGACCGACACTATGCAACCCTGGAAAGAGCAGGCAAAAAGATTACACCACTTCAGTCTTTGCCATCAAAACCCATGATGACTACATTTACCTCAAATATCTTATTTCAAACTTCAGAATTCTGAGCAGACAGGCTTACTTTATAATGGGAAGGTTACCCTACCATGATGCAACTCTGAGTAAACCGTTCCCGAAGGAACTAAGGGAAGAAGAGTCACCAAGGCCTCGTAGTCTGAGGACTCCACTGCCTGCAAGCTGGACCATGTTTGCCCAGACGCCCTGCGGACCCGCACGGTTAGTTAACCCCTTTTAGCAGACCAGGAAGCTGAAGCTGAGGTCATGTGTCCAGTAAGCGACAGAACCAAGGCTAAAATGTAAGACTTATCTTAGGCTAAAGCCCACACACCTTACAGGAAATCATACCTTCACAAAGGTCATATCCGAATTCCACTGATAACAGGAAGCAAGTCTGTTTTCGGTACTAAGTAAACTACCTGAGACCCACACTTACACTGAGAAATGGGAAAGACATGTGCCTGTGCTGAGCTTTGATTCATGTTTTCTAAATGGATAACTACACAGAATACTTGGCATTCTGCTTACACTCTAAAAATTAAGTGCAATGTCAACATTAGACATGTCAATGCTAAAAACACCCAGTGTGACCGACCGAGTGTGAAAAGTTACACGTCTCCTACTAGAACATAATGACTGCAATACTCAGTGATACTGTTTTTTAATAAAATAGATTTTAACAAATATTCACTAAGTCAAAATCAAGTTCTATTTTACAGAAGAGTGTGAATTTATCTTAAGTTCTAACTATGGGATTTACAATGGCCAGTAGTAAGTGATACAGTTTTTCACTAAGACATCATACCATGCCATTTGTATTTATTTGAAGATTATAGCAAACTATGACCCACGAGTCAAATCTGCCCCACCGGCTGTTTCTATAAATAAAGTCTTATTGAGACACACCTTCACCTATTCCTTCAAGGCTGCTTTTGCATTACAATTGCAGAACTGAGTAGACGGAACAGAGACAAGTTAGCCCAGGACACTGAACACTTCTGCTCTCTGATCCATCTAGAAAGTCTGCCAACCACTGCCACATCACGATTTCTCGTAATCCTTCATTAAATGCCTACCTGCAGACAATGCATGACTATTCTGAAAGACTCCACAGACCGGAACAAAAGTAACCGATCACTCGAAGCGCGAGTTTCCAGTGTTTCTTGTCCTCTCTCTACATCTTGTTTACAGCTCGCCGGCATCTACGTGATGCTGCTTCCCTCTGGTCTTCTGATGCCGTCAATGCTTTCTCACTCATTCCTTCCAATTCTCCCTCTTGGCTTTTTACATTTTAAATCCAAGTGAAAAAGCTTCATCTCTTCCATTAATTTTCCTCTTTATTCTGTCTCCCTCTTCCTAACATGTCCCCACGACCACATTACCATTTTAGCAAGAGCACTACACCATCAAGTGACAGGAAACAAACTCAGTGCACAGCCCCAGCCCCAGGGGCACCGGGGTCGAGCGGGAGGGCAGTCGGACCGCGGCTGCTCAGGGGCGGTTTGTTCAAAGGACACGGCACGAGCCCTGTGCGGTGCCCCGGCACAGGCGCAGCCACGCGGTGGGCCAGAGTGACAGAAACACAGAGGCAGAGATGAAGAAGAACGGTTTCTACAGCCGAATGAATTCTCAAGTCTTTTCAAAACAGTCCAGGCAGTAAGTAATTTCGAGTCCCAAAATACCCTGTTCAAACTGCACAGCTAGTAAGTTTGGAAATCAAACCTCGAAATGTCAGTACCTTTATTGTATTTCCCTCACAAAACAAAAATAAGCCAACTTGGGTGATGAAGTAGCATATATATCATAATGTTTACTGATAACATACTTCATTAATTTAGTATGTTCCCTATCTTTATAGAAATCTTTTAGCTTTAAAATCTGGAAGACTATTTAGTAATATGAATATCTGAAATCTATGCAAATTTTAATACCTACTACTACACCTTTATATAAAGTCAATTTTTTTCTACAGAAATTTTAGAACAATACACTTAATGGGAAATTTAACATAAACTTAAAAAACTGCTGACAACAAATGATAATTTCTGAGTGTAAGGTACAAGCTGGAGTTTACATGATGAAAAAGTGCCAGGAGGAAAACACTGACTTATTCCATCTTTAGTGCCCAGAGAAATAAAACACGATGAAACGCCTCTCCCTGCCCCCATACTAGACCGAAGCTTTAAAATCACACACAACCACCGAGCATTCTTCTCCTGCCTCCACTCCCCGGTGGGCTGCACCTCTGCCACAGCCCCAAGCATCGCCCCTACTGCACACCCCTGCTGGCCTCTGCAACCTCCTGATCAGCCCCTGGACGAAACCTCAGCGTGAGCGCCTGCAAGAGGAAGGAAGGGTTCGGAGACACCTGCTGCTGCTCACGTCTACGTTTCAAAGCTGCTTTGGGGGTGGTTGCAATAAAGACAGCGAAGTGAGAAAGAGTCGTGTAGAAAAAGCTTGTTAATGATGAGAGGAAGCCAGAGGTCAACCTGGAAACTGCCTCACCAAGTAAGAGACGTATGAACAAAACAGGCTTCTCTCTGGAAAGACGCGTATTCGGGGGCTCACAGACGAGCACCCAACGTGACAGCCAGAGCGCAGTGAGGGGACAGCACGGTGCTCTCTTCTCTCCCAGCTCAGTGAGCGGCTGGGGAGCCAGATTCTTTGATATGGATCAGAGCTATTTTTTAAAGTGGTAACTAGAATGTAAAGTTAGCACTGACCTACTATACTTTAAATGGCATGTAATTAATGTTAAATGCCTTTCAACCTTATTATATTATTAATACATTTCAGTGTTTTATTTAAAAACAAAGATGTGTATTTTTTAAAATAAATATTGAACCAGTAAATAAAATCAGATAAAAATGCTATTAAATGCCATGTGAGTAAAACCACAAAGTTTTGAGGTTTTTATTAATTGTGAAATTTTTAAGATAGCATAAAATGATAAATTTTGTACTTTTTCTATGTAAGTGCCTAACTTTTAAATAAGAGATGCTCCTAGAATTAATTAATTTGGTTCTCTTTTGGAAGCAAAATTGCTAGCTTCAAGATCAAATCTCAGAGACTAGGATGGTTTAAACTCCTAGATGACATTTAAAATAGTGAGTTTAGAAATAATATTTCAAGTAAATCATATGAAACTGCACATATGATGATGACTTTTTCCAAATTTAGATTCATCACTCGTATTACTATACAATAATCATATGTATTCAGAACTTCAAGATTTACAAAACAAGGACTTTAACAGTTTCTTGTAATATATTTGAAGGGCTAAACAATACATAGAAAATAAAGCAAACCATTTACAGTCATGACTCTTTCTCGGAAGCACACGTCAAAATGACAAGAGAAATATTTCTATAAACACACTCAGCTGGCATCTAGTGCTGACAAATCCACATCAGTGTGTGTTCATAAACATAGCTTTACATGACTAAGCCCCCTGGACGAGCAGGCTTTGTTAAAGCCCACCCCCGCCGGCCCAGGCCTCCGACGGCTCGCCTCGGACGGCTCCGCGGCGCAGTCACACAGCACACCCACTAGGTGGCGGCCGAGTACTTACGGTGGGAGACGTGGCCGCCGAGAGCAGAGGCAGGATGCCTCCGCAGGCGATGATGATGTTGTCTACCATTTGGGAGATGAGGTGAATGGTGTTATGCACGAAAATGATGTTTTCGTTGCTGTTGACAAAGTCCATCACAGACTTCGTGGAATGGCTAAAGTAGCAGAAAAACAAAATACAAATGAACACAGCCTCTCAGCTTAAGAATGAGAAATTTAGACATTTGTTAATATTTTCAAGTGACAAATAATGAAAAGCTACTGGAAAACCACAATTTATCACTGAGATTATGTCACTGAAAGTGCAGCCTTCACCCCACACGGTTATTGTGGGTCGAAGTGTGCTGACCTAGGACTTGGTTTCTCTTTAAGAAACATTAGCTTGATTCAAAGACACGTGACTGGGCCCGTGAACGTGGCTGAAATGTCAGCTGCTCGCTCTGTGCTGAAGGCAGAGCTGCGGCTGGTGGACGCGGCACCGCACCCCTCTCTGCAGCACCCGGGCCTCTGACCAGCCACTCTGAACTCGTCCATTGCTTGTCACCGAAGTGGCGTGAGCGGGGAGAGCAAATGAATCAGGGAAAATTCAAGGACTTGTTGAATAAAGAAGAGAAAAGACCTCAGAGGCTGGCAGTGTGGCGTCACGACACGAAACCTGCCGTGGGACATTCAGAGACTTGTGCTGCTCTAATCTGGTGTCAGTCAAGAGTAGGAACGCCTTTCTAATGGGGAAAAAATCAACGATTCTCAACTCTTTAGAATTTTAAAGTATCTTGTATTATATCTTAGATCTCAGCACGTTTTCCCCTGTTCTAACATAAAGTGGTATCTTAAAAAAAATAAATTACTTAAAACTGCGTTTGGGAAATTTTATGAGCCCTTGAAAGGAAACGAAGACCGGTGGAATGTCAAAGGGAGAAACCTGAGCTCCCTCGCAGAGGCGCTGCTGAGCCGTACTCAGGAGACTGCACTATACGTTCCCACGCGCCCATAGTCATGTGGACAGTGGCGTGTCCCATCTCTAGGCTCCTCATTTGCCATCCCTGGGCAATGCAGCCTATGCAACACCGGGAACGGAAAGACCTGGGTCTCTGCAGGTGAGCAGACCGCAGCAATGGAGCAGCAGCAGAAATGAAAACACCCGGGGCAGGCCCTGACTACTTCCCCGCCAGCCAGCACAGCCGAGGTTTCGCCCTGTTCCTGAACTAGAGCAGGTACAGGGAAGGCTGGCCTCGCCCCAGCTGCTGGTTACTGACCAGAGCGGCTGTGTGTCGACCTGTCACTATGACCCCATCCCCTTCTGCTGGTGAATGACTTACAGAAGAGCATAGGATCCTGCTGGCATGTGAAATGCAAAGGGGAAATTTCCTGAGGGGCTGTAGTAACGCAAAACAGAAAAGAACAAAAGGGAGAGTGAGGAACGAAGGACGAAGGTGGGGGGGCGGAGAGAATGAGGAGGGGGGGAGAACCCCTGCCCTCCAGTTGGCCAGCGTCCGGCACTGACCCAGGCTGGGACCTTCAGCAGCCACCCTGACCCTCAGAAGCCGAGTGCCGAGAAGCAGAGAAGCCGTGTGAGTCCTGAGACTGCGGTGCCGCCGGTTCTCGTGGATGTGGCGGACGCTGTTACAGAGAGCCGTCGACCTCCCAATTGATGTGCTTACACATAAGCAATGTACTCTCATAATTAACCAACTGGTTGTGTATTTGCCATTAGAAAAATAAATTAAAAGTGAAGCAAGGTAATGATTTAATTTACATAGGCTTGGTTTTCTTTAAATGAGTCTATTTGAATAGATATCCACTAACCTAAACGGTATAGTCTCTAAAAACAGACTCATAAGATGACTTTAAATTTTACTTTAACAGTATATGTATAAGCTTATTAACAAGAATAAATTCGGTATGTGGTATCAAACTTAAAAACAGAAGATAAAAATGTGGAAATTTCTTTGAACCAAAATTCAACTTTTTTTGTTGTTAAATCTATTTTACACAGATGCAAGATTTCAAAACTTTGCTTTTTAATTGTCTCAACCCTAAATTCTTAGATACCTTTTGATACGAGCCCCAGGCCTTAAAACCTTTACAAAAATATTTATGATTCTACAAAAACTTTCAGTTTACGTTTAATAAACTTAATTTGTGAGATTTATTCAATGATATAATTCATTTCTGAAATAGGCTGGTGCCAGCAACTTTGAACGCTCGTTTTCTCCCATCCCAGGAGTCACTGTTCCAGAGAGAAACACGTCTACCTTCTCCACACGTGCACGTCCGTCTCCAGGGCAAACAGCAGGTCGGTGAGAAGCCGCTGGTGCATGGGAGACCACTTGAACTCGGGGATGCGGAACATCGTCGTGCGCGGGCCAGGGCTGAACTGCCGCCGCTGCTCCTCAGTCATCGGCATCCCCCGGAACCCCAAGTCCACTCGGAGGTCTCTCTCTGGTGCAACCGACCGACCCTGAACAGCCTGAGAAATACATGGTGAGTGTCTGTAGCCTGCACAAGAAATTCTTGATTTCAAAATGGAAGCCATCAAAAAGGGAGGGAGGGAGGGATGCTGTAGCATGTGACTGAAGCAGGCCAGCACAACCCCTAGGTGCTGTTCACCTGGTGATCCCTGAACAGAAACCTGAGCAGGGAGGGCTGCTGGGACCAGTGTTACTTGGCAGTTTCAGAGACTAAGCAGGAAGATCAGATGCCCGAATAACACCACCTTTCCCAATGACAGCCAGATCCCTTAATCCCTGCTCCTGGTGCCTTTACACAGGGCCACACTTCTTCCTTAGGAAAGCAAGTGCGTACTCAAAGTGACGCAGACTGCATATGCATCACCAACTAATTGTGAATAAAAACACAAGATCAAAATAAATAGCACTCACGCAGAGTCAAAGTTAACTTCAAAGTCTGTTTCACTCACAATACTCCATTTAGAAAAGCAAATGCACTGGACAGTCGGAAAGCCAGAAAAGTGCCCGTGCACTCGGAATGAAAACCTGACGAGCCTAGTGGTTGTGTTCCACCAACGGTGCCCTGCGCTTCCCTGTTTCGAATCCCGCCCCGTTCAATACTCTCACCCCCCACGATCACTGCAGGACACCCTCCCCACACAGACTCCGCGGTGAAGGGGTCTCGCTAGGGCACGCAGGGCACGTTAAGTCTTTTTGATGACATTAAAAGGTGAGTAGAAAACCCAGAGAACAAAACGTATCAGTAGGGGTAAAAGTTTTCTTCCACTCTTAATTGTAAGAGTGGAATTATTTAGCCTAGAAAATGAGGAAATAGTCTAAAACTCAAAGCTCAACAACTCAGATTCATATCAGAAAAGATCATCCATTCTGAGCTTCACTCAGGTGAGGTCAAAGCTGAGGCCCTCATGTGCCCTCACCGCTGGGCCTCAGAGCCTTCCTTTCCTTGTCCTGCCCTCCAGCCCACGGTCCTCGAGCAGGCCCTAGAGTGAACCCTCACTGCTAAGGACCTGGCACACCGGCTGACTCGCCCTTCCCAGGGCCACGCGGGCTGGGAGCACAGGGGCTGGCTCCAGGCGGGCCGGCCCTGGCGAGTGCCATTCCCTCTCCCGTCCCCTTCCCTCACCACCAGCTCAATCAGGGCTCTGAAGTCCTCTTTTCTACAGTATACACACAGGGCTGGGCCTGAAGCTCAACAGGTTACCATTCACCACATATTCAGAGTGAAGATCTCAAGTACACCATGTGTAAATGGAGTCACAGAGCCATAAAAAAACGGAACAGGCAGACCCTTCAGGGCCGCACAGTAATCTAGCACAACCTGCTGTTCTGTTTAAGAAAGCTCAGGCCCGCCTCAAGAGGCGGAGCACAGTCACACAGACAGAATGGGGCAGAACTTGGACTACAGTCCAGATGTTTCAGATCTCTGTTATATGCATGACCATACAACTCAATTCCACAAAATACTCTTACGTTGGATTGGCCAAAAAGTTCGTTTGGTTTTTTCCCATGAGATGGCTCTAGTAGCGCTTAGTTGTCTTTAATTTTATTTGAAACAATTTTGTTAGATTGTATTGATAGCTGTCATATCAGCTTGCATTAAAAGAATTATCAAAAGTGGTGAATTTTGTGTAGCCATTTTAACATTGAAGATGGAAGGAAATATGTAACATTTTTGGCCAATTATGTGCTTTAATATTTCAAGAAAGGTAAAAGCACAACTGAAGCACAGCAAATGATTTGTGCAGCATGTGGAGAAGGTGCTGTGAGTGATTGAACACGTCGGAACTGGTTTGTGAAGTCCTGTGCTAGAGATTTCCCACTGGACGATGCTCCACGGTCAGGAAGACCAGGTGGAGTTGACAGTGACCACATGGAGACATTAACTGAGAACAACTGATGTTCTGCCACGGGGGAGGAGATAGCCAACATACTCAAAATATCCCGATCAAAAAAACGTGTCTTTTATTTCATGGAAAAAACCACACAGACTTTTTGGCCAACCCAGGACCATACTTTGAGAGAAGCCTGGGGTGCCTGGTATGAGATTACTCAGCTTTGCCGCAAACAGGTGCCCTTACGCGATACAGTGCGGAAACTCACTTACTTGGGTTGTGGTAGTGGTCTGAATTTTTCGGATTTCTTTTCCTAATTCTTTGCCATCGTCAGACCTCTCCGTGTCTGAAACTATACTTCCTGCATCAGTATTTGGTACAATCCTGCCCCCGGAAGATTCCGTTTCCAGAGCTGTGGCCGTCATCTCGGCATACGCTAACCCTTTCGAGGCCGAGGCCGAGTCCCTTTCAGAAACGCCGCTCATGCCATCTGAGGTGGTATGGATTTTGAACTCTTTTTCCTCTATGATACTCGCACAAGTTAAGTCTACACTACTGGTCATGTGAGCCAGCAACCCAAGATCGTCGCTAACACCAAGATGCACTTGTGTGTCCTGAATATTTGGGATAATGTGATTGCTAGAAAGTTCAGGAAGGAGTTTCTCTTCCTGTTTGGGTATTTTATCAAAGAGAAACGATGCGCTACTAGGAAGTTCATCCTTCTCGTCCGCTAACGTTATCAGTGGGCCATTATCCTTCTCTTCATTTTTTTTAATGATCCCGACGCTCCCGTGCACGTTGTTCTGGAGTTTCTCAACAGCAGCGCTGTACACATTGTCCAGCAGGGACTCCACCTCCACCAGGGCCCCGTTCTCTCCACCCACCAGGGTCTCCGGTGACAAGTCCATGTCGTCCAGCTTTACTTCCGTGGCTTCCACTTTCTCTGCCTTTATGTCAACGAGAAGATCATGCACTTCCACATGCACACCACCCCCCGGTCTGTCCGAGTGTCCGAGAATGTCATCGGCCACTTTGGCTGACATGAGCAAGTCTCGCGTGTCCGTGCTGACTGGGTAGTCCGTCTCGCTCTCTGGGCTCTGGCTCTGGGAAAGGTCCTCGATCTCACGCATCTCCATCCCGCCCTTGGCGCCCGTGGCCTGTGAGGACAGCCCGGAGATGGTGCTCACACTCCCTTTCTTCCCTTTCTTCATGTTCTCTTCCTCCTGTCGCTGATATTCTTCGTACATCTTGGCCAGGTACTCCTTGTGTGCTTCGTAAGTGACCTACGGACCAAGTTTTTTTTTAAAAAAAAAAAACGGAACCAAGAATTAAGATTCAAACCCGGTTTGTATTAATACTAAGACAAATGCTTGGTTTCAGCACGTACTTGGAAATAACCGTCAAAAACAGTTCTGACTTCTTACAAGTCCAAAGACATAGTTGGGTGAACTGACAATACTGAACTTGTGAAGAAGTGGGCTATTCTCTTAGATTAAGCACGCCACTGTCACCCTAACCGAACGGGCCAGCTGAACACCCACACGTCTGCGGGACCTGAGCTCAGATGGAGGCGTGGCGGACACACAGCCCCCGGTCCTATCACTAGGTCAGTTCACACCCACGGCTCACACATGCCTGCTTCAACGGCTCATTTATAAATATATACACTGACAAATTATTAGAACATCACAGTTTTACCTTTACACAGGGTGCTTTAATTTGTTACTTTACATAGGCTTGTTTTAAAATAATCAGGATACGTGTGTGCGTGTGTATATATACACATAGACAACAATGCAATGTCTTTTCCTATAAATACTATTTTCAAATTTGTTAATGTAATAATAAAAGGTGCCTATACATTATAAAATTTAAGTTTTTAACAGGAATAAAAGCTCTTCTAAAATTAAAAAAATTTCAAAAGTTTTCCCGGGAGGCACATGTGATACTAATTTTTACTTAAGTCATAGGATAACATAATTTTAGTTTGTGATGGACCTTCCTCTGGAGATTACCTCAACACAAAAGCCCCTTCAGTTTATGGAAGACGAAATTAAGTGCCAAAAGCAGGGTTTGGCAAACTATGCCCTCCTTCCACTAAAGATTAGATAACATTTGAAATACGAATATATAGATTTCTAAGGTTAGGAATAAAGAAAAGATAATGCAACTAAGAATAGCACTAAAATTAAACACTTTAAAGGTATTTATGATTCACTTGAAAATAAAAATAATTTCTGACTACTTTTTAGAAGTGTATTTCAGAGTCTATTTCACAAAATATTCTTGTAAGAATCAGTAGGAATGTTTTAGTTTTTAAAAGAGCAACTGGCTCAGGCTCAAGTTCTCGGACCTGCTATAAAACCTGCATGGGGTCACCTTTGGAGTCTAAACTCCCTAACTGATGACCCCGAGGTTTCGGTCCCATGGTAGGACGTGGGAGAACCCAGCAAGGGGAGTTGGCGTGCGGGCAGGCGTCCAGCAGAGGGCCCCGGAAGAGCATCTGCAGCCTGCTGGCCTGGGGGCTGGGACAGAAGCTGCTGAGCAGGCTACCTTGGAATGGGCTATGGAGAGGGTGTCCACCCACACTCGCCAGCCTCCCCACTCGTATTTGATGGCGTGATACAACAGAATCCGGAAGATGTTATAGACCATCTCGGTGATCTTCTGCTCTTCAGAGCTTTTAGGGTTGATGTAGCCAAGAGAGAACATCCAGTCCTGCCACACTGAACACTGCAATAAGCATCTAGTGGGAAAAAGCATTCATTAAAAATACCGAAATTTCATCAGAATTTACAATGCTGAAATTTAGATACAGAGTGAAGACGTGGCCTGACCCAGGTAAACCGAGGGCAGTCCTTCTGCACCATCTACACACCATACCTGCCATGACGCTTCCGTTTTTCTACCTGGAAAAACCCAAAGTATCACTTAAAGCTGCTTTCCTGATTCTCCCAGTCCCCTTACCGATTATTTTCTACTCCTTCACCACATACAGTGCTCACCATGAACCTGACACCCTACACAGTGGCTGCTGCTGTGTTGTCCTGGTTCCCACAAGACGGCACTAAGACCACCCATGGAGCAAGGGGCTTCGCACACACCGGACACTCAATCGATGCTTGTCAAGGTGGTGACTCAGGCAGCCACCGTGGCTTCACACGCGACCCCATGTCCTGGATAACCGGCTTAAAACACGTGACCTCAATCAGTTACCAGACAACGCAGTGAAGTGCAGATGAATATGGGCAAATCTAACACATTCACCATTAAAAGCGCTACTAGTGACAACTGGGTGGCACCAAAGGGATCAGTGCATTTTAAATAATGATTTGTGGATATATATTCATATATTCAATTAAAATATAATACTCATGTAAGTAAAAACATAAAAGTAAATGTGTAATAAATGCAGATTTTCACAGAAACATACGATGCTTTCTCATGATTAAAAGTATTTAGCAATGTGGGAAAGATGTGAATTTTTTTCTGTGAAACAGATTGACAATAAGAAAAGAAAAATAAGATTACGGAATAAAGCTTTGTCATGGTATTCAAACTGCTCACCTTCTGTTTTCGCGGCTGTTACTGAAAAGTTTTATCATGTCAGATAAAAAGAGACGACGGACTTCCATCAGCTCCGCACTTGGTGCAGAGTTTTTTAACAAGGTTGCCACCACCTTGAGAATCACTGTAAAGTAATGACAAAGAGGCACAGATTTATAGCTGCATCACATTTTCCACTCAAAAACATGTACTGCTTGTTTAACTAAAGGCTCAGCGGCATGGAAGGCGAGGTGTGCGTGTCCTGAACTAGGTGAACGCCGTGGCGATCAGGTGGGCTAGCCCCAAGCGTCACCACGTGCTACAACGTGACAATAAGAAAGTGCTGTTCGCTCACTGGGGTTCTGAATCTTCACCGTGGAATCCGGCTCCGGGTGCGGTTTGTGCACAACTTGAGTACATACTTGCTCTGTCAGTATCTGAAAAACGAAGATTTTTATTTCATTTACAAAATAATTTAAAACACAATTGCAAAAAATACATATACACACAAAGAATTTCAAAAATATTTCAACTATGTTCAAATCAAAAGATATCTCTTCTAAAGGGTCTTCCAGTGAATTCCATATACTTCTAAACTCTGGAGTCTTAAAAAACTTTTTTTATTGTAGAGAAAGACAAAACCTAGACCAGCATGTTTAGAAGAGGAGATTAATTAGCAAAGGCAAAAACTTTGTGTGAAATACCTTTTCAGCATACATCCTTAATACATACATGCTGTGAACTGTCAGCATTTGACTCAATGTCACATTAATTTTAAAAACCTAGAAAGTAAGTAAATAAAACAAAGTCTGAAGCCTGGGTTCCAACTCAAAACGAAGTCTCATAGGGGACATTCTTTATAAACAATGTGGCTCACTATCAATTACTAAGAGGTTTTTTGTTTCCTTCATTCAAACAACCACAAGAAAAAAAAATGACGGAAGGTGACCCAGTGAAGACAATTATAAAACATTTACCAATTCTTCCACGACAACACAGTCTTAGTGAGCACAGGTCTAGATGCAGCTTTCTCACTGTTCCATTTCCAGCAACACACACAGCGCCTGACACACGGCCAGTGCTCAATAAACATTAAGTCTAAAAATGTGTCATGTGCAGATAGTGGGTATCTGACTGTTTGCTCTACTTTTAGCCTTAGCCTGTGTTTACCTAATTCTTGCATGTATAAAAATATCCAATGAGACTATACTTAATAAAGACATTTTATATTAGCGACTTCATTTCCTGTTCTGCTAAGTTCTGAATGAACCTTTTCAAACAGTTCAACCAACATTAAGGCACAAAGACTTTGGGGAAACTGTAAAAGTCTGTGGGAAGCCTGGCTGTACCCCACTGTATGGTAAAAGTTGGAGATGAAGAAAGAAAATGAGAGAGACCCAGATGGTCCCCATGATTGGAAAAAGACCATGACATCGAAAGGGGCATTTTTCTTACCTTTCTGCTCAGACTTTTGTTTTCCAAAGAAAACGATAGGAAATTCACTTAATCATATTAGGAGTGTGTATCGAAACAGTACTGACGTGAAACAGAAACACCACCTAGTCCTGGGATGGTAAACAGAGGGCACAATGTCCCCTGCCCTCCCACACGTCCACTGAGACTCGACAGCCCCTCGGGACACTCTGAACAGGTCTCCAGACACACACCACCAGTCAGGTGGGGGGGTGAAAGTCTCTTGAAAACCAAATACCATGGAACAGGCAGTGGTTGGTACACGCTTACGGAAAGTTTCATACCAATTTATCGAGAAAGACTTGGTGTGAACCTACAGCCCAACGGACAAGATCCCAGTGATCCTGGTTACAAAGAGATTCAAAATCACAGCAGACACGCTTGGAAAAGACGAGGCTACAGTCTTCCATAAAAACAGCCAAAGCTTCCTGCACCCCAAGGAAGAAACCTCACTGCACAGAAAACAAAGCTCATCTCACTGAGTCTCCAGGTGCATATCGCTGTCTTTTTTAAGTCCTACCTGATCATTTACAGTAAGGGTAGTGACCGTGGGAAGATCAAATAAGACTCTCATGTGTCAAAGTGCTTTGAAACTATAACATATTCTAATAGAAGATTTCTAATTACAAAAATATATTTAGAAGCTTAATCCAGTCTATATTTATTAAGACCCGGTTATGTGTCCACTCTCTGCTACACGTCCGGAACGGGAAACAGCTGCAAGGTGGAAATGCGTTTCTAGAATCAACAACTTAACTAGAATTCTGGAGACAAGAATAAAACCAGGCCCAGTCCAGAACAAAGCGTGACAGACTGTCACTAAGAACCCACGGAGTTTGGACCTGGGCTGGGTGGATGTGGTGGCAGGGAGGAAGCGGTAAGATAGAAGTCAGGAGTGGTGAGCATTCAGCGAAACGAAAGGACCCGGGTGGCAGGGCCATGCTCAGGACGTGGGCCCCTGCCCCTGCCAAAGCAGAAGGGCGGCTCAGAGCCAGAGTGCATGTGATAGCCAAAGTGTGCTTCACACTCACTGCACACCTCAACTCACACCAGCCACATGGTGGGACCAGTGACTGTCACAGCGGAACAGGCTGGGAAACAAAGAATCACAGGCACCGAGGTGGCCCCATAACGATGCTGCGGCCAGGCAGTGCAGGAGCGGAGCATCGCCCTTCCCTCCTTACTTTACAAAGGGGACCACGTCCTGACCCGTGAGTCAGCGAGTCGGGCAGACGCAGGAGCTCCCCGTGCACTCTGACACCCTTGCCCCACAGCCTGACCATGCACGACTCAGCTCTGCTCGGAGGGCTGGCTCCTCCACACAGGGGCCCCCCCACCCCGACCCCCGCGTCACCTAACTGCCCCACAGGTGTCTGGGGTCAGAGAGGCCGCACCTTTACAGTGCGGCACGGGTAATGCTGCTGGCTGACTCACAGCTTCTCCGTCTGGGAAAAGAGCCCTCCAACAACAGGTGCCTCACACACTGCCCCCCTCAGGGACTCTAGAGTTTTGAGAAAAGAACATTATGAGGTACTTGATATTTAAAATTGAATACCATGCTGTAAAAGATTTCTGTTCAGAAACTATTACCCTTATAGAAAAAGACGAAGTCACTAAAAGTGCACATTTAAACTATCAATTATTTCTAAAGGTAACGGAGCTCTTCAAGCTGCCCCGCCAGCACGGACTGCGAGGGCAGTGTCTCCCCACGGTGCATCAGGGGCACGAGCGAGACTGACCTACCGGTCCGGTCCGGGAGACACACAAGTCTAGTTTCGCCTTTAGAAGACAGATTTACAATGTAACAAATAGTTCTTAAGTGCACTACAAATCATTAAGTAGAGAAAATATAATGATCTGTAATTTATAAATGGAGTAACAATGTAAATATAAAGCAAATAAAATTTAAAATATATTTTGCACATAATTCTCAAAAAACGTGTATACAGAAATAGCTTTGTGTAATCTCAGAGAGGAGCCTATCAAAGCCACCTCACTTCTTAGTGTGAGGGACACCAGAACCACTCTCCTGAGAAAACTGAGACGGGGAGGCCTTCCTCGCCGTTCTCTAGCTCTACGACAGCGGAGAGTCTCAGCGTTCCACAGGTCCAGTGGTGCTGTTTGGCACGTCCTGCTGAGACCCAACTCACTCAGTCCTGAAACGTGCACCATTTCTTCCGTTACGGGCACCCTGCCACATGTGGACTTTAAGGGTCACACTGGCACAGTCCTTTTCCACGGCGTGCATTTGAGCACTTTGCCAGGTGAAATAAGCCAGGCGGTGAAAGACAAACACCACATGATCTCACCTGTAAGTGCAACCTAATCCACAAAACAAACGAGCGAGCAGAACAGAACCAGGGACATGGACATCAAGAGCAGACTGACAGTGACCGGAGGTGGGGGAGAGGGGCAACGGGGGAAAACAGGGGAGGGCCGCTGAGGAACACGGGTACAGGACCCAGGGACAAAGCCAAAGGGAAGAGTGACTAAGGGTGGGGGATGGGCATGGGTGGGCGGGGAGGGTGCGGGATGGCGGGAAAATGGAGACAACTGAACTTGAACCATGATAAGAAAACAAGAATCAAGCTGTCACCATGCATTTTTAGAGGCCCTACCTCGTACAGGGTGTTGTACGTGGTAACGGTCACGGTGCTCGTGTGCAGCATCAGCCTTTCCCCAAGCAGGGTGAACAGACTGTGGGTGTGCATGATTTCCACTTTCCTCCTGGAGGGGCAGGGAAGAGGGAAAGCGTGTTGTCACCCGACATGCTGTTTGCTGTTCCCAGTTCTGTCTCCTGCGCACCCCAAGCCGCTGTCCACGCAGGCACTCTTCCTTCGATCTTCTGGCTCCCTTTTTGGCTGTGGGAGTCTTTTCCCTCCAATTTCCTTTCCCCAGAGTTCTATTAGCTTATGATTGATTCAACACTTCCACGTTACCCCGCCATTTCTTCCAACTTCTTGAAATTCTGTTTAGTAGCTGTCCTTCCTCAGAAGCAAATAGTTTATTTCTTATTTTTTATCTTATGATAAAATTTTCAGTCCCAATTATGTACTCCATGGCAATTTTTTTCACGTTTCTGTATTTTTAAACGTGCTTTACTGGCAAGTTCTAAGACATTGTATCTAGGCGAGAATTCTTTATTAGTATCTCTAGTCAATTCCTTCCAATAAGCAACCCTCACCTCTTAATATTACGAGTACACATGTTCCTTCCCCTCAGTCATGAGCGGGGACCTCCCTGCAGCCCTGGCTGCAGCGGGTCAGTCTCCACGTCTGTAACGTCACCTGACCAGTGACTTGGAACCAGAATGAAAACAAACCCTGTCCTTGCACACTATCTAGCACGTCGGGGCTATTCTGTCTGGATGTGCAGCTCTCACCAGTGTCATCACACACCCTCGGTGCACGCAGACACCAGAGAGAACCCGCAGCAGCACGGCTCCGCCAGGAGCCCCGCCTGCAACGCTGCAGTACCAGCACTGGCTTCTTGAGCTCATCTGCACAGAAAGCGGGTTTCAAGGGGAGTGATCATGCACCGGACAAAACAGTATTGAAAACACTCGTTACACCAACAGGTGATGTTTTTGCAGTATCTGACTTCCAGACTTCAGGGAAAAAAGATATTCTAGGATTTTCAAATTACAAAAGTAATCAATGAGCCCCAATGTTAGAAAAGAACACAACAAATAATATTGATTCAGCATGTAAGCAAAGACACAGCTCGAAGGGAGACCTCAATATACGTGGTATTCCTTGGGTCAGGTCAGTTTTTATTGAAATTATATCCATATGTGCTTTACTTTATTTGATGAAATACTTTATTACATCCTTAAAATAACCAAGTACACAGGCATAAACTATATTACTGGAATTTCATTTTGCTCTATCATCTATTACTAGACATTCTTTTGTAAAATATTTTTGCAACTTTTACTGCAGGAAGCTATGATTGTCCACTAAAATTATTGCAGTCAAGTTTCATGTTATATTAGATATAAAACTAGCAAAAATACAATTTCAGTAGATATTTCTACAATTCATTATTTTAAAAAAGCCAACTTACTTGTGACCTAAATGTTTCAGAAAGTACCCCAGAACCTTCAGGGCCTGAACCCAAATACTTTCACTTTTGGAAGCCAGTAATTTGTAGATCACCCTAAAAAATATTAAAATCAATGATCTTTTAAACTCCTACAAATAAGAAAAATGTAAGCACTGTATGTTTTACAATTAAATTACAACAGACATCAAATACAAAATACCTCTCAGAACTTCAAATTCATTGGAAAAAGAAGACATCAGAACCTCGTATTAGTGTTTCTTCAAACGTGGCCTTCAGAGCCACAGCGGAAGGGGCAGTGCGGCTGGCTGCTCAGAAGCATGAGCGCCCAGCACAGCAGCAATGCCCGATGTACGGCCCTGCCTAGAGAAGCCACTTTCCTCTTCTATGAGAGCTGCCCCTGACATTTGCACCACGGGCCTCCCCAATCACTCCTCTTTTCTCAGGACTCGGGGTCCGATCAAGAAACAGTACCGCATCCTGGCTGGGCTCTTGAACGAGGAAGTACTTGAAGCAGGAACTACAGGGCACAAGCCTCTGCACAGGGAATAGCCGTGGACTCAAACTTATTTCCCTCCCACTTTCCAATATCTGGTCCCCACCCTAACGAGAACTCTACAACACACACGAGTCTCTTTCCATAAATTAGTTTGAGAAGTCTTCTGTTACTTGGAGCAAAAAAGTCTCTAGTAACACATAACCTCACCCATCCTACAGTCACTTCAAACACTATGAAAGAGCCTTAACCCGTATTTTATTTTTTTTAAAAAGTAATTTTTTTCAAAAGATAGAGGGACAATAATCACTATATTCTTTTAAAACTAATTCTAGAATGTAAGTAGGTCCTTTGGGATGGTAGTGGTGACTCTGAGTATAAAAAGAGGATATGCTTTATTATTTTAAATATCTTTTAAAATACAATGTTGTACAAACAGAGAGGTGAACAAAAACCACCTCTACCTTTGTGTCCTTTCGTGTGCTGACCTTGGACCAGCCTCGCTGTGCTTCGTGAGCACATCTGAGCTTTCTAGTGCGTGTTGTCTGTGTTCCTTAAAGTGTGGCCGTGAACGCCTGTCAGTCAGGGCCAGGATGCTGACTAGAGACTGTCCAGCTGGCGGCAGCCCTGACAGTCAGGGGCGGCCCTCCCCGCCCCCACTCAGTCCTCCTGTTAGCAGATCAGCCTGCATGGACTTCTGCAGGAACTTCTGCATGAACTTGTCCTTTCCTCTGGGGTGCCCGCTCCAGGTGCTGCTCTGAAGACACCTCCTCAGTAAGAGGTGGCCATTCCGCCTCTGCCCGCCCAGCAGACTTTCTGTATTTTGAAGGGGAAGTAGTAAGCTGGGCTAAGCAAAAAAACTGGCAACAGAACAGGCAGTACAATTTTCCTGTTATCGCAACACTGACAAAGTGGAACAAAACGTACAGTTGGTGGCACCAGTTTTATGTGTCACAGTAGCTTATACTATCCAAAAATGAGCATGTTGTTGATATTGGGGTTCTCTGGCATTGCTCTACTGAAGAACAGACAACGAGTAAAGATAAACCACATGTGATTATTTCCCTTGGCAGATTTCTTCCCAAGTTCCAAAATGTATTTATACTGAAATCTATTCTCAGAACTTTTAAGGACCAAGATCAGTAATTTGTAAAGACCAGTATGGGAACAGGAACGTTACACATGTCAGATAAGAAGTGTTCAGGAAATCGTAACAAAAACCATCCAACAGAAAAAATAACCCTGGGATCCACAGGAGAAACCCAGAGCCTGAAAATGTGACTACACTCAGACACAGAATCACTAACTCCAGTGAATTTCCATTTTCTAGGATGAACCTGGAACTGAAGGGAAAACAAGGGCCAGTAGAAATTATGATTAACATCAGCTCATGAAAACATCTAGGATGTTCCCCACAAAGAGACAAATGTCTCTTACAAAACAAGACAGAAAAGACCGAAACACAGTATTAACAGGAAACTTACTGTCAGATCAGTTAACGACTGTTTACTTATAAAAAAGACAGGTGATTCCTAATTCATTTGCTCAGGTTGTTAATCTTAATTACTGACACAGGTTTTTCCATTTATTGCACATGTCGTAAGCTAGATTTCTTCTTCATTCCAGTAACTCAGACTCCAGAAAAATAAAAAGGGAGCATTTCGAGGGACTAGGATGTAAGTTTAACTTTGTAAGAACACTAATCAGGAAACACGCGCCCCTGTCTACATGCTACCTCGTCACTGTCTCCTGACCACAGTGCACCTTCACCTTCTGTGACCCCGCCCCTGGGTCTGAATCCCTTTCACCTGCGTTATGGTCACTGTCCCTCATGGCAGCTTTGTCCCTCACTACCTCCTTTCCCACACTGTGTCTTACAAAATGGAAATCTGAGCAATTCTTTAATTTTATCATCAATAGAACCAAGGCAAACTTTCTGGTCTATGGGCCTTCCCATCCTAGTCACTACCAGCTCTGTAGCCCAAAAGCTCACTTTCCTGTGCTCTCCTTCGCTGAATTCTACCACAATCTCTCCTGTGTTCCTGAGAAGGAAGATCGACTCTGCCCGCCCCTT
>VMDR010016344.1:0-21284 GCA_007922815.1 Macrotus californicus | reverse complement strand
GCATATATAACAGGAAAAGCCCCTTGTGAGAGTCCATCTGATTGCGTGGGGATGGGAGCAAGGGGAAGAATAGAAGAGGAATGGAAACCCAGGAAATTGCTGTAGAATAGGATAGATATAAGGAACTACTATTTTGATAGCATATAATAAACATGAAATTTATTGTTCTGTGATAATTTACATACTTATAATATGAAGACAGAAAGTTTTATACAAAACAAACAGAAGAACAGATGCATGAATGATTCCTGCAAATGCTTTATTCATTTTTTGCATAATATGGTATAATTGTATTTTCTCCAAGTTCTTGAAACAGACAAGGAATGTGCATGTAGATTCTATTCTTTTTAAATCCACTGTCAACATAGCTTCGGTGAAATTCCCTAGGAATCTTTTTATCAGCATGTTTTGGGAAAGTAGGTGACAACATTCGTCTTTTTGACCCAATGACAAACAGCACTCCTTGCCAGGAAGGAAAAAAATATACCTTTACTCTTGCATTGACCCCTGCAAGAACTATCCTTCTGATAATTCCATACAGGGTTTCTCTGAACCTCTCTGTTCATTTGCATTCCTAATAATTTGAGATTCTATTTAGCCACTGAGTTCTATTCACCCTGGGGCATGGAACGAGGACCTCCAGCCTGACAGCCCTGTTAAATGTCTTGTGACTGGGAATAATGAATGAAAAGGTCAGACCATCCATTTAAGTAAAAACATTTTTCAGATTTCAAGATGCCATAGTATTGTGACAGAATGCATATGTGTTTTAGGAGTACAAGAGTGAAAGTAAGGTTTTAACCTTTAGTTTCATAAATATTTTACAAAAAAAATATCAAAACATTCTACTTTAACCAATAAATTGAAAAAAAAAAAACAACTAAAAAATCAGCCAGGGCATTTTTAGTGTCATGGAGTTGGTTGGATAAAAGTGATTTGAATATGACCAGTGTATATTCAATCACTATCTATTATTTAGAGCAGTGATTTGGGGTGTTTTTTAAATTATGTTTATTTTTAATTGAATTTTTTCATTACCATTTACTCCCCTTATACCACCTCTGCCACAGTCACCACACTGTTGTCCATATCCATGAGTCATCCCCAGGTTTTAGGTTGTTGTGTCCTTATTTTCATTTGTTTCAAGGTATCTTTTGAATTCTTCCTTGATCTCACTGTTGACACATTTATAATTTAATAACATGTTATTTAGCTTCCATGTCTTTGAGTATTTTTCAATTCTCTTCTTGGGATTGATTTATAGTTTCATAGTCTTGTGGTCAGAGAAGATGCTTGATATGATTTCAATCTTCTTAAACTTTTTGAGACTTGTTTTGTGTTTTAACATGTGGTCTACCCTAACTAAAAAGCATTCCTTGTGCACTTGAAAAGTATGTATATGCTGCTTTGGGGCAAAATGTTCTGATGTTAGCAATTAAATCCACTGGATTTAGTGTGTCATTTAGGGTTGCTGTATTCTTGTTGATTTTCTGTCTGTAAGATCTATCCCTTGAAGTGAATGGGATGTTAAAATCCCCTACCATGACTGTATGTCTGTCAGTCTCTCCATTTATGTCCATCAAGTTTGCTTCTCATATTTAGATGTTCCTTTGTCACATGCACAAATGTTTACTAAGCTTAATTCCTCTTGTCGGATTGTTCCCGATATCATTACATCATTCCTTCTTTGTCTCTTACTGTAGCCTTGGTTTTACAGTCTATTTTGTTGGATATAAGTACTGCTACCCCAGCTTTTTTTTCTTTTAAATTTGCATAAAATATCTTTTTCTATCCCTTTCCTGTTAGTCTATGTGTGTCTTTCAATCAGACGTGGCTTCTTGGAGACAGCATATATAAGGGTCTTGTTTTCTTATCCATCTAGCTACCCTATGTCATTTGGTTGGAGGATTTTAGTCATTTACATTTTAGGTGATTATTGATAGATAAGTAATATATTTTGCCATGTATAATGTGCACATTTTTGCCCAAAGTTTTGAGGGAAAAATAAGGACGTGTATTATACATGGATAGCACTGAAATACCTTGTATCTATTTGTGTTTTATAATTATTTGTTATATAAAATTTCTTGTACCATAATATGTTAAAAATAAATTCTAAAATTCCTTTATAATACAAAAAAAACCCAAGCACCTGAATATAAATAAATAAGAGGTTGAATTATAAAATTAAAAGATTTTTTTCCTGAAAGTTTGGGCCAAAAATGTGGATGTGCATCATACATGGCAAAATATGGTATTTATTGCCATTTTATTTTTTAACTATTTTCATCTCTTCTTTTCCTTCTCCTTCTCCTTCCAAGCCCTTTAACATTTGTTGCAATACTGGTTTGGTATCAACAAACTTCTTTAACTTTTTCTCGTTTGGGAAGCTCCTAATTTCTCCTTAAATTTAAATGCTAGCCTTGCTGGGTTAAGTAGCCTTGGTTGTAGGACCTTGCTTTTCATCTCCTTGATATTGTATTCCAATCCCTTCTGGCCTGAAATGTTTCTAATGAGAAATCAGCTGACAGTCTAATCAGAGCTTTTCATAGGTAAGTACCTGCTTTCCTCTTGTGTCTTTTAGGATTCTCTTCTTGTATTTAAGCTCTGTCATTTTAATTATGGTATGTCTTGGTGTGGGCCTTTTTGGGTACTTGTTTGGAATAGTCTGACCTTAGGCTTGCGTGCCTTTTTCCTTCACCAGATTAGGGAAGTTTTTGGTCATTATTTCTTCAAATAGATTCTCGGTCCCTTGCTCATTCTCTTCTCCTTATGATGTTCTCATGATGAAGATGTTGTTATGCTTCATGTTGTTTCAAAGGTTTCTTAAACTCTCCTCACTTTTTAAAAATTCTTTTTTTTTCTTTTTGTTGCTCTGCTTGTGTGTGTTTTTTTCTACCTTGTCTTCCAAATTGCTGCTTTGATTCTCTGCTTCATCTAACCTACTGTTTATTCCTTCCAGAGTATTATTTATTTCAGATATTACATTCTTTATTTCTGACTGGTCCTTTTTTATGGTTTCTATGTCTATTTTTATGCTGTTGAGTGTCCTTATAATCATTACCCTAAACTTTATATCTAATAAATTGCTTGCCTCTATTTCATTTAGTTCTTGTAGTGAATTCTCTTGTTCTTTCATTTGGGGCTTGTTTCTTTGTCTTCCTGTTTTGGCTGCTGCTTTGTATTTGTTTCTGTGTATTGGGTAGATCTGCACAAAGTCTGGTTCAGCCCTATGTCAGACATTGAATGTGACTGGCCCTGGGCAACCTGTTTGGAGCTATCAGCAATCCACAGCTTATGGCTCCCTCTGCTGGGCCTGGGTGTGTGCCTAGGCTGTGTACCAAGGCTGGCCTTTACCAACATCTTGCTAAGGGAGGATCAGCTAAAGTCTCAGATCTCCCAGAGATTCAAGGGAGCCACTTCACTGTTAGTCTTAATCACTGAAATAGCCTCCAGCTGTACTCATCAACCTGGCTGAAGCTCCATAGGTTGGGGCAAGAGGGATTCCTGTGGGTGGTGCTATTGCTTCCCTACCAGCTGATGCCACATGGAGGGGACTGCTCTGAATGAGAAAGATGGCTTCTGCAGTATGGGAAATGACTCAACACAACAATCCTGGTGGCTGATCCTTCAGCTCTCTTCCCAGAGCCACCAACTGCAGACTCTCCTGACATATCTCTAGTCTACTCTGCCCTCCCACTGCCAGAGCCCAGGATAAGTGGCTGCAGACAAAATTTTGTGTACTAATCCTTAAAGATGCTCTCTGCATCTCTAGCTGTCTCTCCCTGGTGGACAAAAACCCCATTGTTTTTCACAACTAGATATTTTTGGGGTTCCTTTACTGGTTTTGGTGCTCTAGAGTGGGAAGCCCACCTTGGGGTTTAGACCTCACACTTCTCAGGGGGAACCCCCTGAGCACTGGACTATCCCTCCAGAACTTCAGCCGCCACCCATAGGGGCCCAGTCAGCTTCTTGTGCCTCTGCATTTTCCACCAGTTTCATTGTGGTGAAGTGGTTTCTTCCATATGTCCTTGGTTATAAGGCTTCTTTCCAGCTAGTGTTCTGTTGGTTATTCAGAATGATTTTTCTTTAATTTAGTTTTAATTCCAGTTCAGTCCTGGGAGGAAGTGAATGTAGCTTCCATTTACTCTTCTGACATCTTGGGTCCCTGGGTTTTGTTTTAATGATATATTATTTTGAGTTCTGTGATGATATTCTGCAAAGTAAGTTAAGTTTTCAGAGTTTAACATTTGATTTTAATATTTGTTGGTGTGTTTGTGTGGCATTATTCATGTTAAATTCAGTTCAATTCTTTTTCAGTCCCTAATTACACCCTCAGATTCTGTAAAAATGCATTTATTCCTAAGGGAAATCAGGAGACATTTTAGAAATCAGCTGTACATACTTAAGCTTTTATAAATGGAAAGTCTATTACATTTGTGTTAGAAAAAGAATGTTCATACTGGAATTCAATTGGAGTAGATAGATATGTATTGATTGCTTGGGACATGCTAAGTGCTACACTAGTCATTGTGTGGGATACAGACATAAATAAAATACTATCTTTGTCCCCAGAAAGCTCAGATTCCAGAAGGCATTATCAAATAGTGACTAATAGTTCAGACTCCACAATTAAAGCTTATGTTAAAATCTTATCTTATTTAACTACCTGTAGCCCTTTGACATCACTGAGATATAGTGTTCTCCACTAAATGTTAACAATAATAGCCATGGACAGACATTTAATATACTATATATTTCTGATTACAATCAAGCAGCGCATAATGATGTTTCAGTCAACAATGTGTCATGTATACAGTGGAGATCCCACAGATGACAATGGAGCTGAATTGCCTAGTAGTTATTGTAACATTGTAGTGCAATGCATTACACACCTTTGTGATGATGCTGGTGTAAACAAACATATTGTACTTCCAGTGCTATAAGAGTATAGCACTTACAATGACGTACATACATAACAGTTGATGATGATAAGTGACTATGTTGCTGGTTTATGTATTTACTATACTATACTTTTATTGTTACTTTTAGTGTACTGTTTCTACTCATTATAAAAGTTTGCTGTGAAACAGTATGCCCTGTTATGCTGTGTTACGTCAGGCATATCCGATTTTACCATAGCTACCATCTTGAAGAACAGAAACAAAAGCTGCAAAAGGATTAGCTTCACTGAAGGCAACACGCTAACAAGAATTTGAGAAGGGCTAACTCAGACATGGAGAAACTTTTAATAACACAGATTGAAGACTAGACACAAAAGTTTATCCCTCTCAGGACCATGATAAAGCCAAAAGTTTGTTTGCAGTGTGTTAAGAAGAGGCTGGATCAGACTACAATGTTGAATTTACTGCTAGCTCTGGATGGTTTAAGCAATTCAAGAATCATTATTCATTATATGATGTGAAAGTGAGTGGTATTCTGTGAGTGCTGATGTGAAAGCAGCTGAAGAACTTTTGGAAACTCTAGATAAGCTGATTATAGAGGAAAATGACTTCCCAGAGCAAATGTTCAATATGGATAAAACCTCCCTGTTGTGGAAATGGATGCTTGAAAAGACTCATTCATAAAGAGGCCAAGTCCATGCCAGATTTCAAGGCTTTTAAGGACAGGATAAGAGTCTTGCTTGGAGGCTGTGTCACAGGCTACAGATGGAAGCCCTTTGTGATCTGGTATAGTGAGGCCCCAGGGCCTTCAAGCAGATCAGTGAGCAAACACTGCCAGTTACCACAGGGAAATAAGAAGTCATGAACAATCCTGCTCCTCTTCCAAGATGCCCTCTTGAATTGCAGTGCCAGTGAAATTGAGCAGTATTTATTGTTTGGAGAATAACACACTGTTTGAGATTTTGCTTATTTTGAAAATAATCCATATTTTTTTATTGATGCTCTTCATCCCAACATCAGCACCACCTCTTTGATCCAATTAATGGACCAAAGAGTTATAGCAACTTTTAAGGCCTACTACCTGAAGAAGATATTTTCCCAGGCTATTGCAGCCACTGTGGAAGACACTGAAAAGACACTAATGCAATTCTGGAAGGATTATACCATCTATAACTGCATCAGGAACCTTGCTTGGGCTTGGGGTAATGTCACCAAGAATTACATGAATGTCATCTGAAAGAAGATACTCAAGAGATCTATCCATGACTCCAAAGGGTTTGCAAAAATGAACAAGGTTGTGGTGAGATGACAAGCAACTTTTGTCTGGATATGGATGAGGATGACACTGAGGAGCTTCTATTGGTGACTCCTGAGGGATTGACTAACAAGGAGCTATTGGAACTGGAACAGGAATGCACAGGTGAAGAGACAAGAGAAAAGGAAATTGTAGGAGAAGAAAAAGAGAAACACCTACAAAAATTCAGTGAAGGGTTTAGAAGAAGCTTATGCAAACCTCAACAAGCTCCTTAAAATGTTTGAAAACATGGACCCCAACACTCAAAGGTTTTCAGTAAGAGAGAGGGATGTTCACAGTGCATTGACTGCTTGTAAGAAAATCTATGATAAAAAAAGAAACAAACTAAGCAAACCACCATTTACATACTTCTGAAAAGAGTGACACCTCCTCAAGAAGAGCCTCAGGCAGGTCCTTCAGGAGGTGTTCCAGAGGCAGGCCTCGTCATGAAAGACGACAGTTCCATGCCTGTTATTGCCTCTGAAGAACTTGCAGTGGGACAAGGTGATGTAGGTGGAAGACAGTGATACTGACGTTCCCGACCCTGTGCAGGCCTAGGCTAATGTGTGTGTTGTTCCTTAGTTTTTAACGACAAAGTTTAAAAAATATAAAGAAATAAAATTTAAAAAACTTAAATTCAACAAAACCATTGGAATAAGAATATAAAGAAACTGTTTTTATACAGCTGTACGTGTTTGTGTTTTAAGCTAAGTGTTATTGCAAGAGCTGAGAAGTTTAAAAAATAAAGTTTATAAAGATGTTATAGTAAGATTAATTTATCACTAATGAAAAATTTCTCATAAATTTGGTGTAGCCCAAGTATACAGAGTATACAAAGTCTATAGTAGGGGCCAGGTGTGTCCTAGGCCTTCATTTGCACTCCCCACTCACTCATTGGCTCACCCCCAGCAATTTCTAGTCCTGCAGGCTCTATGCATGGTAAGTGCCCCAGACAGGTGTATTATTTTTCATTTTTTATGTTGTATTTTTATCATACCTTTTCAATATTTAGATGTGGTTAGCTACACAGTACTTACCATTGTGTTACAATTGCCTACAGTATTCAGCATGGTAACATATCATACAGGTTTGCAGCAATAGGCTGTGCCATAGAGCCTAGGGGAGTAGTCAGCCACACCATCTAGGTTGGTGGGAGTACACTCTGATGTTCACACAGGGACGAAACCACCTAACAGTGCATTTCTCAAGTCATTTCCATGCCATTAAGCGACACATGACTATGTAAAACTAATACATGTTCATTGTTAAAAATTCAATTATGATAGAAATATATGAAATAAAGAGAACATTCATCAATCTTATCTTTAATTCTGAAATAACCATGACAAAGAGTTTGAAATATATGTCAAGAAAATTTTCCTATATCTGTACTTACTATTAATTTTTGTGTATATTTTATTTGTGTTATTCATACTGTTTGGGAAATTGCTTTTTAAAAAAAATAAACTTTTTAATTTGGGATGATTTTAGATTTACCTAAAAATTGCAAAAATAGTTCAGAGAGTTCCTTAACGCTTCATCCAGTTTTCTTTAATATTAACATCATATATAACCTTATACATTTACCGAAATAAAGAAGTTAAGATTAGGACATTGTTATTAAATAAATTCCAGTTTGTTTAGATTTTTCCAATTCTTCCACTCATGGCTTTCTTCTGATCCAGGGTCCGATTTATGATCTCATATTATATTTAGTGCTGGTTTGGTTTTATCTAACAAAACATTGTGTGTATCTTTCCCTATCTATACATATAGCTCTGCATCATTGTTTTTAGTAAGTGCAGAGTTTTAATCAACTTGGTCCCTATGGTAGTGTCTGTTTAACCCTCCAGTGAGCGGTGCTGGTTTTCATATAAATCTTAAGTGGAACTCACATGTGTCAGGCCTGTCCACACGCTGTGTGACTTGACCTTCACTGTGACCTGGTCTCTGCGGTGCAAGCCCAGGGCTTTTTTGTCTGTCCTGCAGAGGTTCCCTAAGTGATAGACGCCAAAGCTGTTCCTTTTTTTCCCTCTGACAGTTTCCAATTTTAGTTGTGTTAGTTTTCATTGCATAGAAGTTCTTAAATGATAAAATTTGTAGTTCTTTTTATTTATGGTGACTTTTATTGTTTTAAAGCTGAGGAAATCATTTGAATAACCTAGTGTGAATGACTAGGCCAAGTCTTTGGAATCTGGTTTCCTATTTGCAACTTTCCAGTTGTTGAATGAAAATATCAGCCATCTTTACCTGAATGAATTTCGTTTTGGACCATGGTCAAAAAATGAGCCATCAGAACACGTATTTACCTTCTATGGACACAGCACAGGATTATAAATACAATTGTTCCTCAAAGTCTATTTGATTTCATAAATCCATAACTTTACTGAACATGATTTTGGATTGTTTATTTTTGTTTTTTTTTTTACCTCTGGCCAGGAACAGGGCATATGTCTGATTGTCAGCACCTATATTTGGGTGTAGACAGTCCCCTAAACCCCTTAATTTACTACAGTCTGTGCAGTCTCTCAGGAGTTATCGTATGGCAGGTGCTATCAATATGAGACAGAATAAAATCCGAAAGAAAAAGAGAGCATTTCCTCCTTAGCATTGACTCTGTGTCTAATGTCTACCGTGAAGATAAGGGTAGGCCAAGAGGTGAAATCAGCAGTTTCCCACTTGGGCAAACATAAATGAGCAGGAGCCCAAGATAGCCACCTGTGAGTTCAGCTCATTTTTATTCAGCTTCCATTCTAATGCAGTTTCTTCCCTGCTTACTATCAGTTCATAAAAGCCTGTTACATGTCCACTGACCCCAGGTAACTGAATAAATCCCAGTTTGTAGTCATAGAACGTGTTCCAGGTTGTATCTGTGCAAATTTCTGCTGGAGATGGATATAATGCATTCAAAATAAATCGACCATTAAATTCACATCTTGGGGGAATAAAAGTAGGAATGATCAGCTCAGCATACACCACCACCACCCCCACGCCCTGCCCTCCATAGCGTGGGTCCATTATTCATTTTCTTGGCTGGATGCACGTTTTGGTTTTGGTGTTCTTTGAACGACATTTATGCAGCTTTGGTTATCAGTTTTGGAGTCTCTGACCCCAGAGAATGACATGTACTCCATTCTTTGTGTGTGCCTTTGTGATGTGTATCTGATAATTTTGTGTCAGGCAGAGCTCTCCCATTTGGATGGGCTGGCAACGTCTGGCAAATTGTTAAGTCCCTGAGATGGACATTTCTGCAGTTCTTTTTCAATACATTTCCCACAGAAATCTTTTAAATTATGTTCACAATGAGGCTTAAAATTACTGCTTTATCCAGGAAAGAGGATATAATCCAGGGGGTTTATGAACACCATTTGATGGAAATCTTTGGAGAGAAAATACAAATCAGTTCATTTTAATGATTGGCAATCAGAAAAGATAAACCATCATTAAATTCTAGGAAGATCTGGTGTATTGAGTCTGAAAAAAACCCCACATAAACTACCTTATAGATGCAGATGTGACTATTATATTCCAGGTTCTTTCTTTTTCAGTAGCTCATCTTGAGCACATTCGCCCCAGGCATGGCAATTGTTAAGAGAAAGTGTTATATCGGGATGCTCTGTTATTTAAATGAACACTTCACTTCTCATTTCTGAAAAGCGAATGTTGGTAGGCTGGTTCTGAGTGTTTTAGATGTGTTAATAGAACTGGATTCCATCTAGGGAGGAAATAAAAGTGTCTCTGTTGCCGGTGCCACAGTCCCACTCCTTAGTTGTGAACCTCCCCAGTAGCATCAGTTCAGAAGGTACTCCCATTGTAATACATTTCATTTTAATGTTCTAACACTCTGATTATGGAAGGACACTACAGGAATTCAACCTGAGGGCTCAGACTGGCAGTGAGAGAAATATATCCTGTGTTTTATGTTAAAAAATAAAAAAGGTTATCTGTTTTGGGAGACAAATTAGTACTAATCGACTATAGGGAGTAAGTGGAGGCCAAATGTGAGGTCATACAGGTCCCAGCGTTGTCTCAGAAGTGACTCATGACTTATTTCAAGTGACAGGAAACATGTCCGGAGAGATGGGAGAGGCATTGTGAATGAGGCCCGGGCTAAAGTTAACCTCCTTGATATCTGTGAAAAGTTACTGAGCAAAATAATCGTGAGAATGGCAGGACATAAAATGTTCTCTTAAGTAAACCAACTGCATTTAGACCCTTCTCAGCAGCGATTTGTAGAGATGTAAATTCGAATTACAATGATTCTTATCTTTCATCAAATGAGACCATGGAGTAAATTATTTGGAAGTAATTAAATGTCTAATCTGAAGCCTTAGATTCAAGGGGTCGGCACATGTTTTCTGTGCAGCAGCAGACAGTGAATACCTCAGCCTTGTGGTCTGCACACTGCGGTGGGAGGGGGTTGGTACTCAGCTCTGCCTTGTCTGTGCAGAAACCACCTCAGATGAACATCAGCTCCTGAGTGTGACCAGGTTCTAATAACGTTTCACTGGTGAATATTGAAATTTGGGTTTTATATAATTTTCATGTATCACAAAATATTATCCTGCTTTTGATTTTTTACAACCCTTTAAACATGTAAAATCGCTCTTGGCTTGTGGACCATACAAAAACAGGCGGTGGGCCGGATTTGACCAGCTGGCTGTAACTTGCTGACCCTGTTTTAAATAAGTCAATCACTACTTCAAGCTGTTTTCCACATTATTGCAGAGCTTTACCTATAGTTTTTGTTTAATGCTAGTGAAAACATGTGTTATTTATTTTTTAGGAAACAACATGTTATCTCCCCCAAAATAATTGGCTACCAACAATTTTTTCTTTCTTTGCCACCAACTTGATTTGTTAGAGGATTAAGTGCTATTCCTTTCTACTATGTTTGCTTCTGAAATTTTGGCACTAGAAATATATTTGTTTGATTTCATGTTAAAATGCAAATGCCATCCTTTTCAAAGAACTACCTGTACTAAATGTACTATAGAAATAATGCCCAGCTGAGGAGTCTAGGGGTACAACATCAAACTGCCAGCTGAGAGGTTAGTTTTCTCTGAAATTTAGTTTTTTTTTTCTTAAAATGTTATTTTATTTCTGCTTTCTATTCCACCATACATCTATGTTTATTTTAATGTATATGAAATGCCCTAAATTAGTGACCAAGTTACTTCCTCAACCCACAATGTTTTTTTTTTAATAGTCAGCTAAGGATACGTTTATTGATTTTAGACAGAGAGAGAAAGAGGGAAAAGAGGAAGGGAGAGAGAAAAATATCGATGAGAGAGAGAAACACTGATGGGTTGGCTCTCGTACGTATCCCAACCAGGTATTGAACCCACAACTTTGGTATGTGCCCTGACCAGGAATTGAACACGTGACTTTTTGGTGTTCAGGACAATGCTCTCACCAACTGAGCTAGTTGGCCAGGGCAACCTACAACTTTTGAGTAATTATACAGTACTTCTGTGACTTCTCATTTTATCAGCATACCCCAGGGAGCTGGACACACAAACACAGCATTGAGTCAAACTGGTTTTATGTAATTCCCAATATGATGTGTGGCACTCTGAGCACAACAGTGGAGGGATAAGTACATATGGGAATCCAGTTTTTTGTGTGTGTAGTGACCAGGATAGTCCCCATTCCCTTGATCTACCCACAGACCTGACTATGGCTCAAGGTGGTGGGATGCTGTGATCACCATCTTTAAAGACGGACAGATGTGGGTTAAAGTGTTGCCTGTTCTATGCATAGTTGGGCTAGTTACTGAATTAAGTTTTCTGGTCTGACAAATGAGGGCAGATCACTTCATGGTTCTTTGGCTGTACACTAGAGACTCTGGCTAGTATAACCCAAAAGGGATATAGCAGAAAACTACTGGAAGGTACATGGTTGAAGAAAGACAGCAACATGTTTACATGGCAGACCACATTGTCTGCTTAAAGGACTCAATGGTTTAATATCACTTCTGACTGACAGCTGGTCCTGCTCTTCCTTATGTTTTCAATCCTGGTTTGGTTCACTGTGTCCAAAGCCTTAGACTCCAGAATCAATTCTAGATTATTCCAGAGCCACCTTGTGGGATCTGGTTTAACTTGCACTGGGAGAGAGGAAGAGTGATGGCAGGGTGGGCAAGCCTCACAGCCTTCATTCAGGTCTCAGGTCTGGGGGGGTCCTGCTTGTCTGGGAATGGGGTTAGATCAGAGAGTTACATGGTATTTTGACACTTGCTGCTATCCATGGTACTCATTGGCATTCCTTGGTATCTCATTTCCCAGAGTTAACCTTCTTCAGTCGAATGTCCGTATTATCACTGGAGATGGCTTTCTGAAACTGGATACTCTCAAAAACCCTTTTTGACATCCCATTTATTTAGAAGGAAAATAAAACTGAGCTTGATGTACAAAGCCCCTGGTGGCCTAGCTCCTGTCCTTTTATCATTCTTTTTCTTCCTCATATCCCAACCTGTACCCTGCCCTGCAGGTTCACCAGCTACGTGCACTTTCTCTGCTGTGCATTTTCTTATCCTTGTGTTGCTGGGGCACATGCTGTTTCCACTGCCTGAAATGCTTTGCTACACTAGCATCTTGATGATTTTTCTTTCCAGAATAAAGCAGAGGTTGGCTTCCTTCTCTAACCAGCCCTCCTGTTTCTTCTAGAGTATTTATCCCTTCACTCTGCTACCATAATTACTTAGATACACTATAATCCTAAAATTTAGACACCTGAATTTCATTTGATAGTTTTCTTGTCTTTCTCCCTCACTAGGTTATTGACATCTTAGAGGCAGAGAGCATACTTTTTACCTCTGCAAACTGTACTGGTCCAAAGCAAATGGATGAAAGTTGGATGAATGAATGAATAAGTCTACATGAGAAAGGAATGCTATTTCTAGGAGGAATATCATAAATATGCAGACAGTGGTGATTAGGGTTTTAGTAAAACAGAAAACTATATAGAAGGCATTCTAATTTTATCTGAATTTATATGGGGTCAAATGAGTGTGACTCCTCATGATCCGGTGACAGCTGCCCAGTTGCCCATTCCACCGTGGTGAGGAGAAAAGATTTTCTATGGCCACCAAAGAGTGTTCCTAGCTTGTTGTCATTGATGACCATTCCTCTTTTTCTTAGTACAGATGCTACCACAATGACCAGCACCTCTAGTTTCTCTAGGAACTCTCTTAGTCCAGTTGAATACAGCTCAGAGTGCCCAGAGAACTTTTGGAATAGAAGTTAAAGTTTACTGAATAATTGAAGAAAGTGTATATAGTGCCAGAAGGTTGAAGAAAGTTTAAATGCTTTCCTGAATTTTAAAAATGGTAACAAGTTGAATTTCCCAACTCCTGGGCTTTTAAGGTGGATGCTAACTATCAAAAGTCTAAAAAGGATTATTAAGTGGATTACTTGTGAGTGTGTAGTGGATCCATTGGGTTCCTCATAATCACCTCTTTCATGGAAATCAACTGGACCATGCAAGTCTTTGTGTAGCCTGGTCTTTTCTGAGAATGAACATCTTGTTCATTGCTCACTGGCATATATGTCTCCTCCACTAGGTAAGTAGTTTTACACGCATTTGAATTGTTGGTTTCTGACACAGAACCTGGCACATTGTGATCATAGAGCAGTTGCAGAATGGATAGTCTGATGAACGTGTGAAGAACCCTTAGGTGGTTTTGATACACTGAAAAGGTAAAAATGAGTCAAAAGTACAATATTGCCATCAAAACAAATTTTTTGATCTGAGGCAGTGTTCACAGAAGTGAACATATAGGGGCTTTAGATCTGTTTTATTCTGCCCCCCAAGGACCAGAAACAGCAGGGTTGTACTGAGTTTATCATGCTTCATGTTAAGAGAGACATGATAATGTGGGGAATTTTTTTAGACAAGAATGTCTAGGAGAATGACAGTCTCAGAAAAACATAAGAAGTATAGTTTTAAAAACTGTGGCAGTTATCAAAAATGATGTCTACAGAGAGTTCAACTTAAAGTGCCTATAATAATATTAAGCAAGAACAGAAGGGACAGTCACTGGAGCAGAAGGCACACAGTCCTTAGCAGGCAAGCTGGAATGGTTGTGGACTGCAGAACAAGTGAATGTCAACCAGAAACAGACTCCAAAGACATTCCTCAAAAGACTAACAGTGGCTGTTCCTGATGACGGGGGATATTTTTTGCAAATTGTTTGATGATAAACTAGTATTAGAGGTATGGTGAGGGGTGCTATGTGTAGATTTTTTTCTTAATATAAACAACAGAAGAATGAAGAATTCTTGTGTGGAGAAAGCTTAGGGTTTGGGGAGGAGTCAGGGCAGTCATTTTTAAATATGTTTTGGATCATGGTGTGGAAAAGAGGTCAGAATTATTTTGCTTGGTTTAGTTAAGGCCACTTAAGGAAAAGCTGGGGAAAGGTGCATTTCAGGTCATGCCAAGTATGTATTGTGCTTCTGTGATGTTATATTTCTAATAAAAGACAGATTCATGAGTCTTAGGAAATAAAAGTGAACATTTGTTAAAAATATTACTTAATCCATTAATGAGGAGACTGGTGAGGTGTCACAACCAGTTCAAGAGCAAATCCAAAGAACAAACACATTTAGAATTGTAACATATCTCCTTTAAAAAATAGAATCAGAATCAGAAAAGTAATAATTTTTTATTGAATCACAAAATTTTCCCTAGAGCTTTCCTTTGTGATCAAAAATAATATTGAAGACAGGTTGTTCTTGATCAACATATACGGAATGTGGTGCCTCCTGGTTCTGTGTATTATTTGCAACAAGAAGTAGCTGAGACTACATGTTGGAGATATTGTAGGAACCATTTATTCTTAGGATAGTTGGTTTGCCTGGGTGACTTTTAAGATAGCTAACAACTCTAAATTTCTAAGATGTCATCTCACTGCTCAGGGAGCCAGATACTGAATCAAAATCACTGCAGCTAGGCCCTTTTACAAATTCCAGTTCTCTCCATAATACAACCCAGCTGCACTTCCTCCATGCACGTGTTTATCCTGTTTCATATGAAGTCTTGAGAATCTTCAAGGATTTGGATTCCATCTCTCTTGTTTTTGGTCTGAATTTCACCAAAAATCTAAACTCTCTTCCTGTCTAGCACTTTTTTCATGAAAAATGAAAAAGCAGAGAATACAATAGTATATGTGCTATTATTATATGTTGAAATGTGTCTCCCTCTGCCACCAAAGAAGAAAGAAAGAAAGAAAAAAGAAAAGAAATGTTGGGGAAAAAAGAAAAGAAATGCCCCAATGCCTCAGAATTGGACTTTATTTGGATATAGGGTCATTGCCCATGTAATTATTTACACAAGATCATACCAGGGGAGGGTGGGCCCCTAATCCAATATGACTGCTGTCCTTATAAGAAGATGGCCATGGGAAGACTGAATCATACAGGGAGAGTGCCTGGTGAATATGAAGGCAGAGATTGGGGTAATGCAGTTTCAAGCCAAAAAATGCTAAAGATTGTGGGTAAACCACCAAAACATGGAAGGGTTCTCCTACAGGAGAGCGGGGCCCTGTCAACACTTAGATTTTGGATTTCTTGCCTCAAGAACTGTAAGATAAAAAACCAATTCAGTTGTTTTAAGCCATCCAGTTTGTGATGTTTTGTTACAGCCACTCCAGGACACTGATGCAGGGACATAGACAAACTTCTAATGCTGTGCGCTGGCTCTGTGCTTCATTCAAAGTGTGAAGAGTTCAGAATAATGTGTTGTAATTTCATGTAGATCTTCCCTAATTCTATATACATACACTTCCTGGCAAATACAAGGCACTCGATAAATATTAGTTCCCCTGACCACCTTTTCTTTTAAATCTTTGTACCTTTAATTTATAAATAAAATGACTGGAGCACCCTATAATGCAAGGAACATGAATTTGAATCAAATCTGACTTTAAATCCCAGCTCCAGCCCTAGCTAGTTTTTCTCCCTGAGTTTTGGTCTTTGTATATGTAGACTGTGGATGATAAAATCAACTTTCTGCCCCAAGGAGATGTGAGAAACTATGGCTGCAGATTATTTGTAACATGGTAGTCACCCAATATTCAGTGACTTGTATTTTTATTCTTCTTGCCTGACTATTCTTATTTTATTAGTTCTTCATGACTTGCATTGCTGCTAGAGAGCTTTTAATTGTTATATTTGCTCAAGCAATTGGATTTGTAATCATTGCATATAAATGAAAAAGAGGAATTTGACTTCTTTTAACATTCTCTTTATATCCTATGTGTTTTGAGACTTGAAAAATTAGTGCTTTCCACTTTAATTTTGAATTGTTGCTAATTTTAGAGGACTTTTAATTCCCCGTGTTTGTGACTCACCAATTCATCATCTACACGATTCCTTTTAAAGCAATATGTGACTCAGGAGAAATATGAACCAAGTACATTAGAGCACTTGGAAGTGGGGAGATGGTTGTGTTAGGGAGGGGGAAGGGGTTTTTAGGTTTATTTTTGCTCTGAAAAGTGGAGGCTGGAAAGTTGTGCTGAAGATTAAGATATTTAAGCACGTATTTGGAGTTTGATTCATTAATTTTCAGTGGATTTTTCAACTCAGCTTTTCACACTCTCCTTGTTTTACTACCCCATGATCTGTCAGCAGGAATTCCAAGCAATACTGTCATGTCATAACTGTCTTCGGTTTAGCTTTTCTCTTTCCCTTCCCCCATATTTAAACAGTCAATTCTACATATGTATCAATAAGAGAGAGTGGAAATAGTTATTGGGAATTAATTAAGCTGAGGACTGTACCAGAGTGCAGACGAAAACAAGGCAGAAGCCTCTGAGCCAGGGACAGGAGTTATAAAAGGACCATCTTCAAATATATAATTAAAAAAAAAATCACTGACTGTGGCTATGTAGAGCAGAACAGTCTTATTTACCTCAATTTTAACTGAACATATGCACTTAGGTGTATAAAAGTGATCCTAAGTCCTCAAGAAAAATGATACATTATGTTAATTCTGTAAAAGAAAGAAGGAAAATGTATAATGCAGTTTGGGGGTTATTTTAACAATGTGTTATTTTCTTTTTTAAATGTAATCACATTATTAAAATATTATTTTATTGTAATAATATTTTTCATAAATTATTACTGACCTTTTTAAAAGCAGTTGATTGTAATGATCAGAAACATTTATTCACATGAAATCCATTCCCCGTGCCCCACTGTTGCATAAAAAATGCCCCTAGGAAATAGGGACATGTGCATGGAGGTCATTTCCTCCCTCCTTTCCATCATAGTATTTCCTCCTAAGGCAGACTTGGGCTGATTCTTGATCCATGCCCTCAGAGAGCATCTTTTAGAGCTGGGCCAGCCCAAAGAATGTAGGCTAAGTAGCATGCTCTGGAGGTAATTTCTCTCTGTAAGTACTTAAAGGCTGAGGTTATGTGTCAGATGGCCGCAGGGGATCGCTCACCAGTAAACTACTATGTGCTCAGGGAGCAGTGCTAAGAAAATCTGTGTGTGCGAGTGAGAAGGGGATGCTATGGTTACATGTACATACCCACTTGGTTATTCTTTTGCTCATGTGTGTACTTGTGCAGGTCTTGGCTCTAGGGAGCATGACTTTTTCATTCAACAGGCACTTACTGAGCAGCTAAACTGTGTGAGGCACAGTGGAATTGGGGACTATAATGAGACTGATAATTCTGAAATACCAAAGATGCCATATTTTTGAGTGGTTAAAGCAAGGGGGAGTAATCTACCTGTGACCGAACTAAAAGGAAAAAAAGTAGTTGCCTTCTTAGTTCCAGAGGTCTCAAAGACAATCTTACGCATGGCTAGAACAGCATGGCTGTGCTAATGGGAATTGAGCATATAGGATCCTCATGCCAGGAGATGAGCATTCTCTGGTGTAGTACCAGTAGCTTGAGACTATTGGTGGTAGGCAGAATTCTAAGATAACCCTCAAGATTTCTGTCCCCTGGGGTACACAGCCTATATAATGCCCTCCCCTCAAGTGTGGGAAAGACTTATGACTGTGATGAGACCGTTATGCCTTTGATTATGCGATATATTAAATTTCATCTTAGCTAACTGAGGGAGACTCTCTTGCTGGTCTTGAAGGAGCAAACTGTCATGTGGAAAGGGCCACAAAGGAGGGAACAATAGGAGGATTCTAAGAGCTAAGATAAAGCTTGCTGACAGGCAGCAAGAGAGTGGGAGCCTTAGTCCTACAGCCTCAAGGAACTGAAATCTGCCAACAGTCAGTGAGCTTGGCAGAGTCTCAGATGGGATCAGACCCCAAATGACACCTTCATTTCAGCCTGGTGAAACCCTGAGCCAAGAGCTCACCTAGTCTGTGCTGAACTCCTAATCCATGGAAACTGTGAGGTAAGAAATGTGTGTTATTTTAAGCCATGATGTGTGTGGTTATTTATTAGACAACAGTAGAAAACGAATAGTTAGGACTTTCAGGTATGGGGTATCCTGTCTTTCACTAAATTGATAAGCAAGTAAAGCAGTCTGTGTACAACCCCATCACTGAGTTACCTTTTTTCAGGTCATTCACAGAATATTTCTTCCCTCCCCATTAGCACAGACACTCACAGCCCTATAGTTCGGACACTGCTATGGCTACATGACTTGACACATCAGTCTACCTGAGCTTTTGTTGACTTAACAGAGAGGTCATTTTGTGAAATAACTTGGGACCTACTGAATACCTCTTGTTCCACACTTTTGTCATATGTCCTTAGAATTTTCTTAAGGCATATTACAATCTCCTGTTTGTTCCCCAACCAAAAAAAAAACAAAAAAAAACAAAGAAACTTCAATCTTAAAACTTCCTTTTTCACATTGCTCCCACTTTTCCCTCACATATGAATTCTAAAGGACCCCTTTAACATATTACTTATTTGGAGTAAATTTTTCAAGATGCTTTTTTTACATGCATGGGGAGAAGAAGAGAAGTTAATCTAGTTAAAATTTCATATTGATTTTCTTTCCAAGTGGATCTTGCTCGGACAGATGAACATTACAGAGGACAGTGGCATACCTGCCAACATTTCAATATCCCATGCCTCATCTCTGAAATGGGAAAATGTTTTCACTGATTTCTTGATATATTTGAATTAATGTTTACCACATATTTAGATATGTCTGATATGTTTGTGGGTGTGAATTTGAGTACTTAACACTTCTCTTGCTAAATAGCAGGATGTGTGTGTGTGTGTGTGTGTGTGTGTGTGTGTGTGTGTGAATTGGCTTCTGACTTATATTTACAGCTCTGTGGGGTATATAAATTCACAACTCAAAAGACCACCCTTCCAATCTTTCAGCTTAGTCGATTTGCATTCAGACTTAAGTGAAATGCTCTTAAAATAAAGGTGTCCATCAACCAGTAAATTATATGCTTTCTATAGATTGAGATAGATCTATGTGGGACAATTTTTCAGGAGTGCTAGGCAGGGCTATCTTCATAATGTGCCCCAATTCTGTCTCTTTACTGATGGTCAATATTCCATAATTATATAATGATTCCTCTGGCCCCGATAAAAATGGAAGTAAGCCTGGGAGAGATGTAACCCAGTGTTTCTCAAACAGTAAACCAAGTCATCGTATTTTACAGCTCTGAGAGGTATAGTTCCCACATTGTTCTATGTGACTGGTGCCCCCTGGTGCTGTGCAACATCTATGCAGCAATGAACTTAACCAATATTCTCAAGATGCTGTATTTTTTCTTTGAAGTAGCTTATACATTACTCAAGTTTTTAATTGTGTGATTCAATTAAGTTCTATTAATCTTTATGTTTTTATGGGAATGAGTAATTCCACTTTTTCTCATGAAAGCACATTTGATCAGAAATAGGACAAGGATCTAAATAACAGATTATCAAAGAATGGACTTCAGGAGAAGGCACAGGAAAAAGAGGAAAGTGTACTATCTTTACCTTTTTATTGAGAGTTTTTCCTCCTCCTACTTCATGCAATACCTTTGCACCATAATCCATTCATCTCTCCTTCCATTATCCATCATCCATGCGCCCATCTACCCCTCCATCCATTGATCCACCCATCTACCATCCATCCAGCCATTCATTCATCCATGAATACATTTATCTACCCATCCGTTCACTGACCCAGTGAGCCATCCATTTCCTTTCATCTATATCAGGGGTGTCAAACTCATTTTCACCAGGGGCCACATCAGCCTCATGGTTGCCTTCAAAGGGCCGAATGTAATTTTAGAACTGTATAAATGTGACTAATCCTTAACTAGGGGCAAGGAGCTCGGTTCTGCCGCTGGATAGAAACAAGGTGCTGAGCCAGATAATACAAGGTAGAGGGCTGGATTCGGCCAGCAGGCCTTGTATTTGCCACCTGTGATCTATGTATTCATTCATTCAACAAACATTGGCTGAGTGCCTGTCATTTGCCAAATATTAATAGTTGTTCTAACAGCCAATGGAAAATGTTTTACATAATATGTCAGTGATGCACAGAGGAGAATTGGCAAACCTTGACCATTATCTGTCATTTAGAGATTGGAGAGTGCTGTGCAACTGAATACACTTGAACCTTTGAAAATAGCTTCTGCAATTGTGTTTCCCTTCTTTTCTTATAGAATATTCAGAGGGTCATAGACTCATTGCTAATGGGTGTAAGTACACAGGCTATAGCCTCAAGTTACACAATATGGCAGCCCTACAGGCTTTAGGAACTTTATAGTGCAATACAAATTTATGTTTACTTTTTTTCTCTTCAGAAACTATTTTTCATTGAAAACTTCAAGTTCCTTCTCTGATCCAGGAGGCTCATTTTTTTTCTAACAAGTTTAGATACTTTGTTCACTTGTTTGTACTTATTTATAGGTAAGATGAGTGAATGTTTATATTCTCAGTCAGATTCACTTTGACTCCTTCTTTGCAAGATTAATTCAAAAGTAATGCATGTCTTAAGCCAGACAGGGATTCTTATTAAGTATCACTTCCTCTATTTCAGTTTAGTTTTCTTTTTAATAGAAAACTGAATAAGTCCAAAGATTGCAATTTCTGCTTTATTTGGAGTAGTGCCAATACAAAGATAAATTACATCTTGATTATTGTCCCCCTT
>VMDR010016343.1:0-21308 GCA_007922815.1 Macrotus californicus | reverse complement strand
GGCTATTGTAAATTGTGCTGCTATGAACATTGGGGTGCATAGGTTCTTTTGAATTGGTGTTTCAGGGCTCTTAGGGTATAATCCCAGCAGTGGAGTTGCTGGGTCAAAAGGCAATTCCATTTTTAGTTTTCTGAGGAAATTCCATACTGTTTTCCACAGTGGCTGCACCAGTCTACAATCCCACCAACAGTGCACTAGGATTCCCTTTTCTCCACATCCTCTCCAACACTTGTCTGATAATTTGTTTATGATGGCCATTCTGACTGGTGTCAGGTGGTATCTCATTGTGGTTTTAATTTACAAAAATCCAACACCTTTTTGTGATAAAAAAGTACTTTTTTATCACAAAAAGGTGTTGGATTTTTGTCAAATGCTTTTTCTGCATTATTTGAGACAATGGCATGATTTTTGTTTTTTATTCTATTATGATCTATTACATTAATTAATTTTCAGATGCCGAACGAACCTTGCATTACTGGGATAATTCTTGCTTAGCCATGATGTGGAATTATTTTCATATATTGCTGGGTTATTTTTGCTAGTATTTCATGGAGTTTTTTGCATCTATATTCATAGAAAATGGTTTGTAGTTTTATTGCGATGTCTTTGTCTGGTTTTAATACCAGAGTGGTACTCCTCTCACAAAATGAACTGACCTCTCTACTTTTCGGCTTGCTTACTCTCTGTTTATCCATCATCACGTTTGCAAGTTCTTTCATCTGCCCGTTTAAATCTGTTGAGCACCTCTACTATGTTTATTTTAATTATTGAACTTCTCAACTTTAGAATTTCCATTGGGTTCTTTTAAAAATAACTTCTGTCTCTCGATTGACATCCTTTATTGGATTCAACACGGCCGCACGCCTTCCTTCACTACTTCACCAGGCTTTCCCTCAGTTCTCTCAGTGTGTGTCCGACGGCTGTTTTCAAGTATTTTTCCACCAAATCTTCCCTCTCACACACAGCATGTGTTGCCTCTTTTTTTCTTGTTCTCCTGTGTATGGGTCATGCTTTCTTACTTTTTTGCATGCTTCATAACTTTTTTGCTAGACACTAGATGTTTTAGACAGTACACTGTGCAGTGTTAGACTCTCCTCTGTAGAACTGTTATCATTATTGGCTGTTTTGGGGGTTTTTAAACGACTTGCAGGATTATTTTTTTTGAAGTCTATTTCCCTCTTCCCCCACAGTGTTAAGCTGCTGATGTTCTCCGGGGGAGGCATGCCTTTGGGACGGCAGTGGTGTTGGTGGGGCTCTGACCAGCCCTAGCTGTTAAATGCTGGCTGATTGCTCTATTGTTCTCAACAATAACGTGGGTCATAAGCAGCTCTACAAACAAATCCCATCAAACTGTGGCTCCTTAGAAGGAATGGTTTCTACATGTGTCTGGTATCTGTTCTCGCCCCAGTAGGGCTCCTCTGAGCTAAACTGTCTTATTCTAGTTCTCTCCACAAAGTTGTTAACCTGCAGTTTGGGCTGTCTTCATTAAATCCACAAATTTGCCTCCCAGATGCATTTCACCACTAGCTTCACTGTTCCTGAGAATGTCCTTTGGCTTGAATTTCTCCATGGTCTGTTGCCAATGAAGTCAGTTCCCTTGGGAAAAGACTGAGCTCTATCTGTTTTATGGCCTGCTTCTTACAGGCAAAAGTCTCTGAGCCAGGGCTGTGGATCTGGGGGTGCGGACAAAGGCAGGTTTCTCTCTCAGTGACTGTGTCTCTTGCAGCGGAGTGCCTGGCGGATGGCAAGGCAAGCAGCCTGACTTCCCTCCCCTGGCTTGGAGCTACCACCTCATGGGCTGTGGTGAAGCTGATGGGACCTAGAGCTCTCGGCGTGTTGTGCCCAAGGTAGAGTCTCCATTGCGTTAGTGGGCACGGAGGGGAAGGGCACCCTCATGTATTGATGGCACTCCCCCAGGACTTGGCCTCAGCAACGGATATCTTAAGGGGCAGGATGGGAAACTCGAAAACACTGTTTCCCTTGGGAAGACGGCCCTCGGTTGGGAGCTGCGGGTAGGGGAGGGATCTCTGCCTTCTAGGCTGCTGCAGTCTGACCTGAAGCCTCTGCCTCACTGAGCTGGGACAGGGGGAGTGAGTGGCCTCCATTCAGACACCACAGACTTTCTTATCTCTTAACAAATGTTTATGCTTGTTCTTGATTGGATGCTTCTTTCCTTCTTTCTTTCTCTCTCTCTCTCTCTCTCTTTTTTTTTTGCTGTTTTCCCATAGGACCATTTAAATATTTTAAAATATTTAAAAAAAAATGATTTTCATCAGTTTCTCCATGAAGCAAGTCAGCAGAGCTCCTCATACTGTAATACAGGAAGTCCAGCAGCCCTTTATGTGTTTATTCATTGCTGACTTACAGCAGAACGGCCATGAAATATATGCTGTCCATTCATTAATGCCAAATGCGTTTGTAGCAACTAGGGACATGGTGTGAGATCCCCAATTAATAGTGATGAGATGCGTGTAATGAAACCATGCCTTATTCCAATAAGATCACAGCCACTAAGAGAAAACAGCTCATGAAAGGTGTGGTTTTGTCAGTAACTGGACAGACACTATAGGGTAACACAAATGATCAAACATCTAAAGCTCAACCTGTCATATGGTTTTCCAGAAGTTAAAAACCAATTCTTTCCATCTTTCAGAAACAGCCTGGAAAACAGGATCTTAATTCAAACTCAGCTTGATTTCTGTGCTGTGCAGAGTAAGAGATGTCACTGATACAAAACAGGAAACAACTGATTATGTCTCATCTGGGTTTTAAAAGCCAAATGCTTGGAAAAGTTCTAGTCATTTGCAATGTTCACCTTTGCATCTACCTTGATGAATATCTGAGGTACCAGGAAACCTCGGAACGATTCTCAGCTCTGGAAGGTATTTCATATTGTCTAGTCTCCAGACAGGTGCTGAGGGAAGCACCTGATGGTACATTGTAAATAGTAAGAACACGGAGTCCTTTTGTTGCAGTTGTGTGTTTCCTTTGATACTGAAACCAGCACCCAAGAACTACCGTGACTATTAAGTCGAACAGCCTATGTTTCCTAAAAACGTTTCAGGAGGAAGGGGCATGGGCATGCTCACATACATATTATTTGGCTTTTGACTCTAGCCCTTTCCCCCCCAGTTTCCCCCCTATATCCAGTGGACTTAAAAAATAATTTTGATAATACTTTTATAGCTTCTAAGCAGAAGATATGGGAACAGCAGGGGATTGACATTTAGTTCATTAGATTAGAACTGAGATTCCTCACCCTGGTGCCTGTGTTTACTGAAAAGGCTCTGTCTCCCCAGGGAAAGAACTCACCCTACATCCGTGCCCGGAACCAGCAGGAAATGGTACAGTATTATTCAGTTGGTCTCATTTTGCAAATTACCTTTTGAGTTCTTTTAAGAATTTATAAACACCATATTAGTTTTCTTTGCACATACAAATCAAGTCACAATAGTATAAGCCTATACATATACGTGCTCACTGTGTACCAGGATCTCTTCTAATGGCTTCATGTATATTAATTCATTAATCATCACAGCAATTTCATATGGAATGTGAGGCACAAAGAGGTTAAGCAACTTGCCTAAGGTGACGCAGCTGGCAAATGGCAGAGCTGGGGTTTGAAGCTCTGGCAATTACTATAATGTGCTGTTTTTATATAAATAATAACTTAATATTGTTTCTTAGGGTGGCAGAATAAGTGAGGAGTGGAATGGTCCAAACAAAAAAGAATGGCTTGTGGACTCCATTCTCTCTCTGGCCACCAGTTCACTTTTAGGGGAGGGTTTATGCATGCATGCAGACACACAGGAATGTTACTGTGGCTGATGTGGAAGTACCTGTGGGCAGATAAAAGTAATATACTGAACTGATTACAAAAGATGAGTATGGGCATCTTAGCGTTGCAAGATGGGCCTCAAAGCTGAGGCTGCTGGACCATTTAATAGAACTGGATATGCAGTGTGCTTTCCGCAGAATGAATAAACCTGGAGATGCTGACATTTACATTCAAAAGCAACTTTAGATCATTCGCCAGGATAACACAAAGTCATTTTCTATGTTAACAACAAAAACAAAAATTTTAACCCCATCCCAACACATATATCACCCATCCCATCAAAAACAAAATTTCCAGTTCAGAAAGCAGTCACACTCCAAAGCTAACCATATAGGAGCCAACAGCTACTCAAGGACATTAACTGGCTGTGCAAAGAAATGATCAATCGTCTGTCAAGAACTAGTGCTTCTTAATGTAAAAAGGCCATTTAATTGGCCATTTGGCATGGCAGACCTGGCAGCTGTGCCTAACCTGCAATCATCATCATAAAATGTAATTAACTATGAGCTCTCTGAGGAGCAAAGACCATGCTGCACACATGCGCACATGTGTGTGCACCTCTTGGTGTCTGGCACAGAGTAGGCGATCAGGAAATACTCATTAACTTGATTTGATGCACTAATCACTGCCAAATGCTAGAGAAGCAGCCTGGACGCTGTGGCTCAGTTGGCTGAAGTGTCATCCTGCAACTTGAAGGGTTGTGGGTTTGACTGCTGGTCAGGGCATATACCCAGGTTGCAGGTTTGATCCCTCGCCAGGGCATGTGCAAGAGGGTGTCAATCTCTCTGTCTCTGTCTCTGTCTGTTTGTCTGTCTCTCTCCCCCAACCCTTGAAAGCAATGGAAAAAAAAATGTCCACGGGTGTGGACAGGATGTTAGAGAAGAGCTCATACATAATTTGTCGAGTAACCCATCCAGGTTCTCATAGCTGCACGATTTTAGGAAACCTCATCCTCTCTCTGCACCTGTGCTTTCCCATCAGGAAAAAACAGAGTTGGATTGGAGGGTCTCTGGGGTTCCCTCCTGCTCTGAGATCCTAAATGCAGAAGAGCAGCCCATGTCTCCATGAGGGGAACATTGAATGTCAGGGCCATATTCTTATTTGCTTTAGGGGCTGAATTAAACATTAGTTCTGTTTGAAGTGGGAAGTGGGGGGAGGGGCAGTTGATGGCTGATTTATACATTGTGAGATTTATAAGTTTTTCCCCAACACAAACCACAAGTTGGTCAATGAGGCGATTCCCACATACGCATAAAGATTAGAAAACCTGAGTTGTGAATTTCTATCCTATATGTGCTTCTTGGACTTCAGGTTAAAGAAGGGAGGTCCTGCCTTTGTATCTTCCAGTAGAGGGAGCCAGATTTTAAGCATTAACCAGACTATTCCATAGAAATGTTCGCCTGATCTAGAAAAGGAAAACAAGTACTTTTATACTGAGTCCTATTTCTGAGTCTTACATAAAACAGTAGAAACTGTGTCATAGGGACCAGCACCAATTCCCTACCAGACAAGAGTTTCCCTAGGAATAAATAATTTCTAATCCCTTTCTATCAATTTCATCACAAGTAGTAGAATTTTTACAAACATTTATTCAGGTTGTTGGTACATAGCTCAAGTTTAAAAATATATACTATGAAAGTATCAAAACTAATTGTTTTTTTAGTGGGTACTTTTTAAATTTATAGGTAAAGAAAAAAGTCTTTTTCTTTTTCAGTGAATATAATAGACATACAGCATTGTATTGGTTTTGGGTATACAACATAATAATTCAGTGTATGTACATATTGCCAAATGATTGCCACAATAAATTTCGTTAACATCCGTCACTACTCATGGTTATAATTTTTCCTTGTGATGAGAACGCTAAGATTTACCCTCTTAGCAACTTCAAACATACAATACTGTGCTGTTAGCTATGCTCACCATGCTGTACATTCTATCCCCAGCACTTATTTACCTTGTAACTGGAAGTTTATACCTTCTGACTGCCTCCCCCATCCCACCCACACCCCTCTGCCAGCCACACATCTGTTTTCTGTATCTATGAGTTCTGTCTGTCTGTCTGTTTGTTTGTTTTCAAGTCCACATATCGGTAAGATCCTAACAATATTTGTCTGTCTGATTTATGGCACTTGGCATAATGCCCTCAAGGCTCGCCCATGTTGTTATAAATAGCTTCATTTCTTTCTCTTTTATGGCTGAATAATATTCTATTGTGTGTGTTTATATCACATTTTTTTATTCATTCACCTGTTGATGGACACTTAGGTTGTTTCTGTGTCTTGGCTGTTGTAAGTAAGGCTGCAGTGACCATAGGGACAGGAAGATATCTTTTCATGATGGTGACTTTACTTTCTTTGCATAAATACCCAGAACTAAAATTGCTGGATCTCATGGTGGTTGTATTTTTAATTTTTTTCTTTTTTAAGTTTACTTGATTGGTTATGCCATTACAGTCATCCCAATTTTCCCCCCTTTCCCCACTCCATCTGGTTCCCCCCTTCCCTCTAGTGATCCCCCTCCCTTAGTTCATGTCCATGGGTTGTGTATGTAAGTTCTTTGGCTTCTCCATTTCCTATACTCTTCTTCACCTCCCCTGTCTATTCTGTACCTACACAGTTATGCTTCTAAATCCCCAGACCTTTTCCTCCATTCTCCCCCTCTCCCTTCCCAGCTGATAACCCTCCAAAATATTTCCATATCTATGGTTTTATTCCTGTTCTAGTTGTTTGTTTAGTTTGTTTTTGATTTTGTTTTTTTTAGATTCAGTTGTTGATAATTGTGAGTTTGTTGTCATTTTAATGTTCAGGGCCTCCACGGTGTTTCCCATAGTACTGCACCATCTTACATTCCCACCAGTAGAGGACGGCTCTTCCTTTTTATCCACATTCTGGCCAACACTGGCTACCTATTGTCATTGGATGACTGCCATTCTAACAGATGTGAGGTCATCCCTCATTGTGATGAATGATGTTGAGCATCTCTTCATGTAACTGTTGGCCATTGATTGGTATGTAGTCTTTAGAAAATTGTCTTTTTAGTTCCTCTGCTCATTTTTAATCATAATTTTTCCTATTGAGCTGTATAAATTCTTTATATATTTTATATATAAGCTCTATCAAACACAGGATTTGCAAATATTTTCACTCATTCTGCAGGTTCTTTTCATTTTGCCGATGGTTTCCTTTGATGTACAGAACTTTTTGATGTGGCCCCACTTGTTTAGTATTCCCTTTGCTGCTTTTGATTTGGGTATCAAATCAAAAAAATTATTGCCAATACCAACGTCAAGGGGCTTGCCCCTTATGTTCTCCTCCAGGAGTTTTATGACATCGGGTCTTTTGTTTAGGGCCTTCATCCATTTTTGGTTGATTGTTGTGTACGGTGTAAGATAAGAGTTCTACTTTTATTTCTTTGCATTGGGCTGTCCAGTTTTCGCAGCACATTTCTTAAAGAGACTATCCTTTTTCCATTACATATTCTTAGTTAAGGACAGTATTTTGATCTGATCATGAGAGAGAAAACAGCTTGTAGGCTGTAGCCTTTGTTCCCTTGTACGGGAAAGCTTACACACTTTGAAATAATGAGGTCTCCTCTCTTGAGAAGTGTTCTGGGTGGAACTGCATCCTTTCCCCCAAATTTCGTATGTTAAAATTCTAACCCCCAGTACCTCACCATATGACCTTATTTGGAAATAGGGTCACTGTAAATGTAACTAGTAAAGGTAATACCAGACTAGGCTGTAACCTTAATCCATTATGACAGTTGTCCTTTTAAGAAGGAAAATTTGGACACAGATACACACACAGGGGGAACGCCATGTCAACAGAAGACAGAGATTGGGGTGATGCCAGCAAGATATGAGAAGCTGGGAGAGAGTCTCCTCTTTATAAAATTTTAAACCTCATTGACTTGAATCAACTGGGACAATTGTCCAGAATGACCCATCTCCTAGGTGTGTTGCTTACTTCTTCATGGTGTCATTTATCTTGCTCTTCTAGTCTTTGTATTTTCTATAAATTTAAAGCTAGAACTAAAGGCTATATTCAAGTTAAACATTTAGGTAGACGACATTATAGATGATATTAAATATTTTATACCAAACATTTTTAAGTGGTAGTCTGGTGGAATCCTCAAAACAGAATGTGTTGAGCAGACATTTATACATTATAAAAATGGATTTTCTCTAAAGTAGAAAGTGATAAAGAATGTTTTCTGAACTGATCATATCCCAGGAAATAGAAACCTCCTGAATATACCTATTAATTTACTTGCCACAAGGGAAGGTACTCCTAAACACAAATCAAAGTCATGTATTCAAGTTTTCTAACAATTTCAACAGACTTCCTTGGCCTCATCCAGTTCATTAACTTCCCCTTCAATATATTTCAGAAATGTTCCATTCATTTACTCAGAAATATTTATTGAGCACCTCTCATAAATCATTTGCATACTACCTAGTGCAGATACAGAAGTAAATACTCCTGCCCTCATAAAACTTACATCCTGTTTATAACTCAGAGCTAACCCAGACTGAAAATCTTAAACTCTGGTAACAAATCACAAATTCACACCCTCCGCATTTTCTCACCTACCCATTTCTCCAAATTCCGTACTTCCGACTCCCTGGGACCTTCAGACTCCTGGCCACCCCACACACCCACACATCCACACTTGAACACACGTCCCTTCTCAATAAATTTGGACCCACGCACAGTGAAGCATTTCAGCAACTTTCTAAGAACTTTATAACATGCTAATCCTTTTATTTGCACACCTTCATCCATAATGATCTTCACACTTACTCACTTACTCTTCATAAGTAAACTTGGACTTCCCTTAGCTTTAATTACTAACTCTGTATCCACTGCAGAACCTCTTATGGCCAAGATCATTCTTTTGGGCCCCATTCTCATTACCTCCAGCTGCCTGAGAAATGTCCTGACTTGGATGTCCCAAATTCAACATGTCCCAGACAGAACTCAACTTCCTTCACATTCCCACTTTCCTTCAGAGTTCTCTATCCTCATTAATGGCAGCATTGCCGACATCGTGGGCTCCTACCTGTTCCCCTTCTTATCTAATAATCACTCAGAACTGACAACTCTGAATCTCAACTTCTCTGTCTGCTGCTCCCTGTCCACACTGACAAGTCTCCCCTGCATGCTTACGGGAGCTTCCTTACCGGTCTTTCTGATTTCAGCTACGCCCACCCCAAGTACTCCTCTGCAGTGCCTTTGAGTTCTCTTCCTAATAATGTTTCTTATGATGCTATTCACTGCTTAAAGCTCATCGTCTCCCGGATGGAGGCTTTCTTTCCTTCTGCATGGCACTCACGGCCTTTCAGACCTGGCTCCTGTCTTCCTCTATTGCCTCAGGGTCTTAGTCGGTTCTGAGGGCGATTACAAAATTGTATAGACTGGGTGACTTGAACAGCAAACATTTATTTCTCACAGTCCTGCAGGCTGTGAAGCCCGGTACCAAGGGGCAGACAGGTTTGGTGTCTGGTGAGGGCTCTCTTCCTGGCTTGCAGACACCTGTCTCCCTACTTGGTCCTCACGTGGAACCGAGAGAGAGTGCTTGCTGGTCTCCTTATCAGGGCACTAATCCCAACCTAAGGATCCAACTCTCATGACCCCATGTAACCCTAACTACCTCCCAAAGGCCTCCCTCCTCATACCATCACATTCATACGGGGGTTAGAACTTCAACTTTTGAACTGGGGTGGGGCACAAATATTTAGCCAATAATTCTCCGCTCCTACCACTTTACATCACTCTCCCAAACAATAAGGGTCTTCCTAAACCTATCCTGCCCTGACTTTCCCAGGCTGCTGCCTCTGTCTAGAGTTCTCTCCTCGTCAACCCTTGTTCCATGTAGCAAACCCGCTTCCTTTCAGGCAAATGTGCGCTCTTTCACTGTGTATCAACTCAGGTGTCCCTCTTCTCTGATGGCCGTCTCTGACTTTCCCTGACAGACCAAAGAACATCTCTGGGACCCCATTATATTTGCAGATATAACCACTATCACAATTATCATAGAAAATTATTGCCTGTTCACAGGTCTGTTTCCCATATAATCTATGGTTTTAGAGACAAGTCAGTCCTAGGTGTTTAATAAATACTTGCGAAATAAGTCAATAAATAAATAGAGAACATACACTTCTAACAAAAACACAGTACTACTGTCTCCCACTCTGAAAGTGCTTGTTATTCATTTAGTGCTTATTAATCATTTACTGCCCGTATTTAAATAAATGTCAGAAAGAAAACAAGCATACAAAAGCGTACAGCCCAAGGAATTTTCACAAAGTGAATAAATACAGTATGGTAACTGCCACCCAGATCAAGAAAAGAAGCAATATTCTTCCTGAAGCACCCCTACTGTGCCTCCTAGTCGTACCCCAAAGATAATTACCATTTTGACTTCTAACATTAATTTTTTAATTTTCCATTAATTTCATGTTTTGGACTTTTTAGAAAGAAAATTACATAGTACTTTTTTTGCACCTGTGGACCCAACTACCTTTTCTTTACCTTTTTTTTGGTGGGGGGATCTAGTTTTGCTGAATTTACACTAAAGCTTTTTAACTATTTGAAAAACAAGGTATTTTATCCAAGCAAATCAACTTATAGGAAAAAGTTTCACATCACAAAGCTTGGCTATCAAACATCACACCTCTGTTACAATTTTTCAGCCAACATCTTCAGGTACCAGCATTGAATACAAATACTTTTTTAATGTTTAATTTAATTTAATTTTAGAACAGTTTTGAGCTTACAGAAAAGTTGTGAAGACAGCATAAGGAATTATCATATACTCTTCAATCAATTTTTTCTGTTATTAGCATTACTGTGGTATATTTGTTATAATTAAAAAACTAATGTTGATACAATATTATTAACTAAAGTCCACACTTTATTCAACTCTCCTTAGCTTTTAGCTAATGCCCTTTTTCTGTTCCAGGATTCCATGCAGGATGTTTCAGTCTATTTAGTAACCATGTATCCTTAGGCTCCTCTTGGCTGTGACAGTTTCTCAGATTTTCCTTGTTTTTGATGATGTTGAAAGTTTTGATGAATGCTGGTTAAATATTTTATAGAATGTCTCCTAGCTGGAATTTAGCTAATGTTTTTCTCATGATTATACTGGAGTTATGGAGTTTTAGAGGAAGGCCACTGAGGTCAAGTGCCATTTTTATCACGTCATATCAAATGTACAGACTATCAATATTAACATTATGCTGATGTGACCTGATCAACAGGCTGAGGGTTCTCCACTATAAAGTCGCTCTATTGCCCATTTCCATCTGCTTCTGTTTGGAAGAAAGTCACTGTGTGCAGCCACACTTAGCTCATTGGAATCTACGCTCATGCCCTCACGGGAGGAGTATCTATCTACATAGTTTGTTTGGAATCTTCTGCATAGGAGATTCTCTATTCTTGCCCATTTCTTTATTTATCCAATCATTTATTTACTCATGGATATTTATTTTATACTTTGGGTTACAGTCCAATACAATTTTTTAAATTTTGTTGCTTAAAATTATGTTCCAGCTGTGACCATTTGGAGCTCTTTCAGTTGACTCCTGTGCTCCATTGACATATCTCCATCACTGTGTGTGTGTGTGTGTGTGTGTGTGTGTTGAATACTTTCTTTTTAAAAATATTATTTTATTGTTGTTCAATCACAGTTGTCTGCATTTACTCCCCACCACTCCCCACCCCAGCCAAACCCTCCCCTCTCCCTTGCTTCCACCCCTCCTTGGTTTTGTCCATGTGTCCTTTAGAGTTGTTCCTGGAAACGCTTCCCCATTCTCCCCATTTCCCCCTCCCCCCTCCCCTCTGGTTACTGTCCAATTGTCCTTAACTTCAATGTCTCTGGTTATATTTTGCTTGCTTTTTCCTTTTGTTGATTAGGTTCCAGTTAAAGGTAAGATCATATGGTATTTGTCCCTCACCGCCTGGCTTGTTTCACTTAGCATAATACTTAAAAATATGAACACTTCATGAATTTGCATGTCATCCTTGAGCAGGGGCCATGCTAATCTTCTCTGTATGGTTCCAATGTTAGTATACGTGCTGTCGAAGCGAGCGCTGTTGAACACTTTCTTACTCTCTGGAGCTACAAGATGCTCCAGACTCATACATTTCCTGCTTCACCTGTACCTCCTGAACCAACTGTACCTCCGAAGAGTCCTAGTGCCAAAACACTTTATGTCCAGCATCACCTCAGGGTGGGTAGCCAATGTATATTTTCTATGGTTCAGTTCTAAATGTCTAAAATGTTTTACAATTTCATCATTGAAATGTTTCCACGAATAATCCCTACCTCCACCTCTCCTTAGAAACTGAGAGGTGAGACAATGTGCTTATTCCCTACTCCTTTCTCTACTCAAGACTTCCTCTGAGACAAGCTCATCTTCAGAGAAATCCAAGATTCTTCAGCATGCCATATGTTTGGCAATCTCTTGAGATAATTTTCTCCACCTGATTTCTCTAAAAGGAGAGGCCTTAAAGTGGACTCCACACCCACTTCATCACTTTTTAATAATTGTCTTATCATGTCTTTCAACTTCCCATTTCCTTGAGGTTTTTCTTCCCTTTCACAGCCAGTTTTGCAGTTATTCAATAAAATCAGAAATGCCAATAGCTTCTTTTTCTATCTTTCTACTTCATGAATCAGATTTTTGCACACTCCGCTGGACTTTAAACTACAGAAAAGAGGCATACTGAAAAGAAACGCTCTTTACTTTATGATTTTCCTATGTTCTTTTCTTCAGCTGGCTTGAACAGAAAAGTGATTCCAGATTCCTCTCTTTGCTGGAGATTTTAAGAAACATTTCTTTATTTGGTATACTTCAATTTTTAAAATGCCACTTTACACTCTGTGCAGTTTGTTTTTTTAAGTAGTGACTAAGGGCTTTTCAATGGCTATGTTTTGGGCCTTTTATTTTTTAAGCCAAATCAACCTGTTTTAAAAATCATTTTTTACTGTTCAATTAGAGTTGGCATAAAATATTATATTAGTTTCAGGTATACATCCCAATGATTAGACATTATATAACATACTAAGTGATCATTCCAATAAATCTCATACCCATCTGACACCACACATAGATATTAGAATATTATTGACTATATTCCTTACACTGTACTTACAGCCCCATAATTATTCTGCTACCACCAATGTGTACTTCTTAATCCCTTTGCTTTTTTCCATCCAACCCCATAACCCCCCTCCCATATGGCAACCATCAAAATGTTCTCTGTATCTATGAGCCTTTTTCTGTTCTGCTTGTTCATTTTGTTTTTTAGATTCAATTGTTGATAGATACATATTTATTGACATTTTATTGTCCATATTTTTATCTTTTTTTCTTTTCTCCTCCCCCTCCTCCTCTTCCTCCTCCTTCTTCTTCACATTTCATATAATACTGACTTGAGGGTGATGACCCTTTAACATTTCATGTAATACTTATTTGGTGATGATGAACTCCTTTTTCTTTTCTGGGAAGCTCTTTATGTCTTCCAGTTCTTCTTTTTTTAAAAAAGAGAGGAAGGGAGGGAGAAAGAGAGGGAGAGAAACATTAGTGTGTGGTTGCCTCTCACATGCCCTGCTACCAGGGACCTGGCCTGCAACCCAGGCATGTGCCCTAGACTGGGAATCAAACTGGCGACCCTTTGATTCATATAGGCTGGCACTCAATCCACTGAGCCACACCAGCTAGGGCTATATGTCTTCCAACTCTTAATGATAGCTTTGCTAGGTAATCTTGGTTGTAGGTTCTTGCTTTTCATTACTTTGAATATTTCTTGTTAACGCTTCTGGTCTGTAAAGCTTCTGTTGAGAAATCAGCTGACAGACTTATGGGAGCCCATTTGCAGGTAACTAATATTTCTCTTGCTGCTTTTTAAGATTCTCTCTGTTGTTAATTTTTTGCATTTTAATTATGATGGGTCTTGGTGTGGGCCTCTTTGGGTTCATCTTGCTTGGTTTTCTCTGTGCTTCCTGGGCTTGCAGGTCTATTTCCTTCACTAGGTTAGAGATGTTTTCCACCATTACTTTTTTTAAATAGGTTTCCAACTTCTTGCTTTCTCTCTACTCCTTCTGGCACCCATATGATGTGAATGTTGGTATACTTGAAGTTGTCCCAGAGGCTCCTTACACTGTCCCCATTGTTTTGGATTTTTTTTGCTGTTCTGATTGAGTGTTTTTTTGCTTCCTTATATTCCAAATCACTCTTTTTATTCTTGGCTTCATCTACTCTACTGTGATTCCCTGTAAATTATTCTTCATTTTAGTTAGTGTATTCTTCATTTCTAAATGGTTCTTTTATAGTTTCTTTGTCCTTTTTTGCTGTTGAAGTTCTCTCAATCTACTGTTCCCCTAAGTTCATTGAGCATCATATAATGAGTGTTTTAACTCTACATTTAGTAGATTGCTTGAGTCCATTTTACTTCAGTTCTTTTGGAATTTTGTTCTGTTCATTCATTTGGACATGTTTTTTTGTCTCCTCATTTTAGCAGCCTCCCTGTGTTTGCTTCTGTGTATTAGGTAGAGCCGATATGTCTCCTGGACTTGGTACAGTGGCCTAATGTAGTAGATGTCCTGTAGGATCCAGTGACACACCCTCCCTGTTCACCTGAGCTGGGCACTCCAGATGAATGGCCCCCTGGAATGGACTAAGTAAATCTTCCTGTTGTAGTTCAGCCTTGATTGCTGTTGGCACATCAGTGGGAGGGGTTTACCTCAGGTAAATTGGCTGCAAGGACTGGCTGCAACCACCATGGAGAATCAGATGTGCAGGGGCCCACTCCACAGAGCAGGACTTATTTCAGTGGGGCTCTGGTCCCTATTGAGTCTCCCCCTTGAGTATATTATTTGTGGAGGTGGCTGGGTGGTGCTTTGACATTATCTGAAGCTGTCCACTGGGTTGGCTGGTTCTGGCGCCTCCTAGAAGAGGCAGGCCAAGGTCAGCCACCACTTGTGTTCTGCCCAGAGCTATCTGGCATGAGCTACAAAGAGATCTGCAGATGGCCACTACTTGTGAAGGGCTTAGAGTTGACCAGAAGAGGCCAAGCTGTGAATCAGGCCTGGCTGCCACTAGTGTTGTGCCTGGAGCCACTTAGCAAGAGGTACAGGGAATGCTGAGGCCAGATGCTACTTGTTGGAGAGATTTTAGAAAGGTCTGAAGCATGAATCAAGACAGACCATTTACATGAAAAGCCACTGGAAACAGTGGCTTGGGTGGGCCTACAAGTTGGTGGGGTGGTAGTCTCAGGGAATCACCAGGGTGGGGCAAACAGTGATAGTCAGGTTGATGGAATCTCAGGTATGGTACCTGCCTGCCTGCTCTGTTGGGGGGAAGGGCAAAGAAAAGGAGCAATGGCCTTTGCCAGCACTTCTGTCTGGAAGAAAGTTGTCCCCCCAGCTCTCACCCTGATGCCAGACATTCAGATCCTCCTGTATGCCCCTGGTGCCTTTTGAGCTGCTGCCCAGTGCTGGAGCTCAGAGGAAGGAAGTCCGAGTGAGTCCAAGTAAGCCTGTGTGGGCCGTTTGAGAGGAATTACCTGGGTCTGTAGAAGCCTTCCATCTCACTCAGCCACAATCTCCACTGGTTTTCACAGCCAGAAGTGATGGGAACTTCTCTTCTTGGCATGGAATCTGGGCTGGGGGCAGGGGTTGGGGGGGGCCTGTTGTAACGCTGGGACCCTCACTCCTCAGGGAGACCTCCACAGCTGATACAATTCAATTTTTATCTGCCACATGTGGGTGTGGGACCAACCTCTTCCATGTCTTTGCCCCTTCTACCAGTCTCAATGTGACTTCTTCTTTATATCCTTAGTTGTAGGGCTTCCATTCAGCTAGATTTCAGGCAGCTCTGAATGATGGTTGTTCTGTAGTTTAGTTGTATTTTTGATGTGGTCGTGGGAGGATTCAAGTACCCTATTTATCTATGTCATCACCTTGACCAGAAGCTTCCCCCAATCAACTTTTTAATTATCAGTGTTAGATCAATTATCTTATCAATATACTACCTGAATTAAATGTAGTGGGGGTTTGTATAAATTTTTACTAAAAATATGAGTTAAATGCATCAAAATATACAAGATTGAAAAATATTCTCCTTTTAATCCATTTTTATCTCTCCTTATTTTCCAATCATAACTTGAATTTCTCCTCTCCCAAATATTTCCTAATTTGTTTCAGGTTTTCCCTTTCAATTTGTCTTCCTACTTGGTAACTCTACCCATTTGTATAGAATGAAATTAAGTAAATGCAAACTTTCTTCTAATAATTCTTGAGGTTAGGCTAAGAATCTGTAGAATATTACATAGTCATAAATGAACGCTTATTAGGCATCTATATGAATTCAACACATTAAGTGTTAAGGTAAAAAAGGTCCTCATTAAGTCCTTAGTCTGGTAGTACAATATAGAGTAAAATAGTTATTATATACAAATACTCAATTCTGCCTATACGGAAATGATAGCTGAAAACAATGAGAGCTGAAATCATAGGCCACAAGTTCTAGTGGTATGTAATCAAAATAGAGTGAAACGTGACATAAGTCGTCTTGAGAATGCAAAGCAGGAGTTAGCCACTACCCTTTGTTTAGAAAGATAAGAAAGTACAGATCGTGCACATGCCAGTTACCATAGCACATAAGGTAAACCTGTACTGATTTCATTGTCATGAAGTTGAATTTCTAAGTCTGTTTCTTAAGAGAGGTACGTGGGCTTCTTCCCCCTTATTAATGGAGCCTGAATTTTTAAAAATCTACTTCAAATGTGTATGTGGTACCTACTGGATACTCAAATGTTAAATTTGTCCCCCATTCTTATTTAGAAATTGCTTAGAGCAATGTTTTCCCTACTATTTTACATGAAATACTAACATTGCAGGAAACATTAACAGATATTCCCTGCAAAAATGATTCTGTGATGAAATAGTTTGGGAAATGCTGGATGAAATAGGGTTTAACTGCCTTCTGACCTACAGAATTTCTCAGGGTCTTTCACATTCGAACGTGCATTGTAATGCCCGAGCACAGGGATGTGACATATAGCATTCCCCAAAGGCATTTGGCCACAGAACACTTTCTTCAAGGAACATCTGTAAATGCCCCCAGATAAAAATTCAGGAAGTGCTATATTAATGTAAAGAGCAAGAAAGAAATTTAAAATGATGGTTGGGAAGACGGTGATGCTGTTAACAACAATAGGAAGCAGGAGAGAGCAGTTTGCAATAGCAGATCACTTCATCTTGAAGTAGCCTGCCTGGTGGAGACAAGCAGTGCACGTGAGATCAAGCTCAGGAGAGAGGCAGGGCTGGAGCCACTGATTATTACTGATTACAAGGACCCCACCACAGTCTCAGGGCTCCGACCCATTACGATCACTTCTGAGATAGGTCGCAAGTAGCCTTTTACTAATATTAGGCTAAATACCAAGTTTGCAAAGGATTTACACTTTCAAAAAATAAAGAGTATTGAAGACCTTTCTCTATGTAATGAAATGAAGAACATTTCTTTTCTCAGAAACCGGTGAGTGAATGGATGCTTTGATAGTCCTCTGAGGGTGGAGGCTAGACTTTCAGGTCCTCAGATTAGGAGTAAATAGGCAGAGTTTACAGGCAAGAGACAGGACAAAGGTATAAGTTCAACTTCTGAAATGGAGAAGGGGAGAGAAGCTATGTTGGCATATGAAGTTTTGATGACTGGAAAGATTCAGGAGAAAGGGGCAGAGGAGAGGAAGTGAGAGTAGACATTTAATAGGAGTTTTCAAGTAAATTGTCATGGGCTCATCCTCATGACCCAGTAACTGCAGTACAGTCTCAAAAATATGCTCTGTGTGCTTTGATTTTTTTTAACAAAACAATGTTTTGTTTGGCAGAGAACCAAGAAAGCATCTGTTTGCAAGGAAAAAAGGGAAAGCCAACTTCCCCGGGACCCGTTTGGTGAATTTGTTGGCTTCCTATCCATCATGTACTTGCCCCCTTCCCTTCTCTCTTCCTGATAGGACCCTGCTTTGCCTCAAAAAATCACCAACAAGATCCAGAGGAAGCTAACCCCATTCACTGCTCCAAACGAGACTCGGGTTTGTCTAAGCCAATCATTGCATTCCCTTTGCCTGGGATTGTTTTAGGAATGTGCCTGTGGACCAATTTTGGCCACTAAGATGGTATGGAAGAGGCTTCTGAGAAAGGGTTCCTGGCTCCTGAGAAACACATGCAAGAAGAGACACCATTTTTTTCCTCTGGACATTTTCATGTCTGGACATGAGGCCTGGAACAGCTTTACCCACCTTGCGGCCAGTCTGAGGCGGGCAGAGGCGAGAGGGCCACAGAGCCTGGATGTAGTGCACTGGGGGCCTGACCTACCCCTGCACTTCGTGTTACATGAGATCACAAATGTGCTATTATTTAAACCAGTTTTAAAATTTTGTTTCTTGCAGGCAAAAGTATGTGAACTAATGTACACCTATAATAACATCACTCTTACTAACCTATATTCTGAAAAGTTCTCCTAGGTGGGAATGAAAGCAGTACATACAGTTAAAGCCAGCCCAACCTAAATATTTTATAATCTGCAGCCAATCTAATCTATGTCACACCTTTGTGAAGTTATTTTGTGACTGTCATGCCCACCCTCTTTTCTCCTCAAAAGCACTCTGTGCACTATTGTATCAGTCGGGGCTCTCCAGAGACATAGGACCAGTAGGGTGTATGTATCTACGTTTATGTGTTAAGACCAAAATCTACAGGGTGGGACCTCAGGCTGAAAAGCTAAGGAAGATGTGATGTTGCAATTAAAGTCTGAAAAAAGTCTACTGCAAAATTCCTTTTATGTTCGGGGAAGGTCAGTATTTGTTTCTATCTAGGCCTCCAACTGATTTGATGAGGCCCACACATATTGTGAAGGGCAATCTGCCTTACTGGAAGTCCACCAATTTAAATGTAAATCTCATCCCAAAATACCCTCACAGAAAAATATCCAGAATAGTGTTTGACCAAATATCTGGGCACAGTGGCCCAGTCAAGCTGGCACATTAAATTAATCACCACAATTATTGTTTTATTTCCTAACTAATCTTGGGACCTCATTACACTCTGGGCATATCCAAGGCATTGGGTCACAAATGTGAATGCTTCTGTCATGTGTATCATAGTAAATAAAATAATGAAATTATAGTTTTACACTAAGGTGATCGTTGAGTCCAAGACATGTATAAAGAACAGGATAAAGGCCAACCCTGGGAAATATCTAGGCATTAGCTGGAGGAGGAGGAGGCAAGCCAGTGATAGAGCAGCAGGAAGGAGGGGGCGGTGCATCTGCGGCTCACAGGGGGAGTCGGGTCAGCGTGACCAGAGCTGTGAGAAACTCAGATGTCAGAGTTCGGAAGACAGTTTGGGACCAGGTCTTTATGAAGGCCTTGGCCCACGCCCCATCTCCATTTTCTATACCACATAACCGTGGGAGCTCATTCCTACTCAAACTCAAGCAGATTCGCTATGTTCCCACTATGAGGATATGGCCTCTGCCTTCTCCATCCTAATCTCAGTCACCAAGAAAATGTCAATTTTGCCACTTTTGTACTACTCCTCCCCCTCCACCAAACCACTTATTCTTTCACATTTGTTCTACTTCTCCTTCGGTAAAGGGTTATAATGTCTCCACAATGAGTGAGGCACACAGACGAGAACTACGACAAAAGCATGAACTTAGGCCCATCTAAAGAGGGCCTCCCGGCATACCCCTATTGATTGTCACTGTATCAGAATGAGGTTTGTCTGGGACACAGAAATCCAGATTTTTAAATAAAATGTCCTAATTTATAAAATTTAGTTTGATTTTTTTAAGTAAAAAAAAAAAGAACATGCTGTGCATACTAAGTAAAACTTATCTGTGGGTTAAATTTAACTCAGGATCACCATTGTGCTATATGTGCTTTGGACCTGCCCAGGGAATCTCCCATTCTCCTGGTCTTCATTCTGCCTTAGTGGGCTCACATCGAGGCCAAAAGAAAAATACTAAACAAATTTGTGTTATATATACACACACATACACACACACACACATATATAGAGAGAGACAGAGACAGAGACAGAGAGGTTGGGGAGCGAGGAGAGGAAAGAGGGAAGCTAACTTTATAAACACATATGAGAGAGTTTTGTTTTGATGTCTCGGGTGGAACCCTGTTAAGCATGCATGTGGACCCATCAGGAGTATGGTAATTTCTTAAACAAGACATTCTCCAATGATCAAATCCAAGTTCCAACTGTTCTTGCTTGAAATGTGATGTTAATCATTGTGACAATATAGAATTCCTGCTAAAATAGTGAATTTTATTTTATTTTGCAAGTACCAGGTATTCCTAAAAGGTAATTACATGGCCATTAAGACATTTTCCTTACGAAAGAAAATGATGAGTAGCTTGGCATCAGATTTGCATACTTCAAACAACCGTCCACTCTAGATATATTAATGAATGTTAGGAGTGATTAAATTTGAATTTGTAGTCTGTGGAAGGGAAGATAATCATAGGTAGGTATCCACTGGAATAGGCAATATATAAAGAATTAACATTATATTGGGTTGGCCAAAAAGTCTGTCTAGTTTTTTCCATAAAATAAAAGGCACGTTTTTCATTTTCACCAATAACTTTATTGATTTGGATATTTTGTGTATGTTGGCTATCTTCTGCATGCTATAATGTTCATTGTTCTCATTAATGTCTTCATTTGATCGCTATCAACTTCAACCTGACTGTGGAGCGTCTTCCAGCAAGAAATCTCCAGCACAAAACTTCACAAACCGGTTTTGACACATTTGATCAGCCACAGCACCTTCTCCGTACACTGCACAAACCTTCTTTATGTGTCTCTGTTGCATTTTTACCTTTCTTGAGATAATAAACATAACATAAACATAACATGCCAAAAATGTAGCATATTTACTTCCATCTTCAATATTCCAATGGCTACAAAAGATTCACCAATCGTGATAAGTTTTTCTAAATGCACGCTGGTGTGACAGCTGCCACAATACAATCTAATAAAATTGTTTAGAATGAAATTAATGAAGCACTACTAAAGCCATCTTACAGAAAAAAACCAAACGAGCTTTTTTGCCAACCCAATATATATATATACACATATATATATACACACATATATATACATATATATACATATATATACATATATATATACATATATACATATATATGTATATATATACATACATATATATTCATACATATACAATATACATATTTGTGTGTGTATATAGGCACAGTTTAAAGTAGCAAGAAAGTATAATAGAGCTTTGCCAATGAATGTTTACCTGGCTTATCTACATTTTCTATATTAATTATCATTCCTATACTCACAAGGCTTATAGTTTTTCTCACATTTTGCTAATCAAGAGTTGGAGGCAGTGGTAAATTAGCATTTATCCTGAAAT